>DWLR01000070.1:0-41344 GCA_018246295.1 Papilio alexanor hazarajatica | reverse complement strand
ATATATATATATATATATATTGTATTAGATTGTCATTTTCGAGTCTGCTAATTGGCCAATGATTGACAAGTATTATGATTTTTTTTTCTAACACGTTTTTCTATCGATTATTAGCGATAATTCATTTTTTTTTTCCGAATTTTTACCGATTTTAATGAACATTGGTATATATAAAGCGACGTGATTGCGCATAAGATATGCTTTTTTTAAATATCTAAACATTTGTTTATTGCAACAATTAGATCTAATACACTTTTAAGAAATATATAGACGGTATTAAAAATAAACAAATGCATTAATTAGACGTCACGGTTCGACAGTGAAGTATATGTCATTCGTACACAATAACATGAGACCCAAGTGCGAGGATTCGTGTTATTGTGCACGCATAGTAGTTTCGCTAACTAATGGCTTAATCATTAGATGAAGTCACTTTTTGTACACAAACATGTGTCACAAATTTGTGTAAATTGCCACAAAAGGTTTAGTCTCAGTGCTGAGGGTTTAAATTAAAAAATGCTAACAGCTTCTAAAGATTTTTATCTTAATCAATTTTCATTTGTTTCACTCTATCTCCGGTATATTTAAAGTTATTATATCCAATATTATTTACTTATCCAAAGATCATTGTATAAAGAAACGGCTCTAAAAATAATAAAAAATACCTACTTTTACAAAATATTTAATAACATTTTTATATTTATGTTTTAAATGCTATTTAAATATCTGTTTATGTGTCAGTTTCCTGTATGTCCTGCTATAGCTTAAGAACGGCTTGAAGGATCTTAGTGAGTATTGGCATAACAGTATATTGGAGATAGCTTCGGAGAGAGCAAGTAAAACAAAGACTTATTGTGCTTACAAATCGAACGGCTCGTTCGCGACTGTTGAGTCGACTTCCTCCAATAAACCTCTTTATTTTTTGAAAATTAATAACAAATTTCTAATTCTTCGTCACAAAACTGACATAGTCTAATGTGCATGATTGCATGACATGATTGCTCAAATGATGACCATATAAAATATCGGTTAGCCCAATGATAACAAAAAAAAAAGACATTAGAAAAACATTATTTTGTATTTTCATAATAGAGATTTTTCAAACGCATGCAAAACTGCTTGCAATATATAGTATTAGTGCGGAAGTAAAACATCGGAAACAACAACCGAAAGTCATTGGAAGTACGATAGCTTGTCAGCCGTCTGGACGTTCGTTGATTCGTTTATCTTTACAATATCGTTGGAAACTAAGCATTAGTTTTTCGAACACAAATAGCTATTTCTTTTTTTATTATTTATTTCGATTTTGCAAGTTAAAAACAGAATAAATAACTTTATTTTGTATACCTAAAGTTGTCCGAACAAGATTTTTCATTGAATTGTCGCTATTTAAACCAACGTAATAAATGAAAAGCTCACGGTTTTAGTGGTCAACCCAGCAATGCGTTTAATTAATGGAATAAATATTTTGTTTTCCCCGAAGTAATACTCACCTGTATGAAATCGGATATGGCTCGGACAGCTAACTCAAATTGAAAAATGTATAATTTAATAGTTAGAGCATAATAGTAAGAGGCAATTGACTAGTCTAGGAGTTTTTTTTAGAGGATAAATGTCACCTAAATATAATTTAAAAGAAGGCAAGTCATTATGTATGGCTACTATTACAGTAAGATTAAAAGAGTAATAATATAGTACATGTTCCAATATTATATTTCAGTGTGAAATTATTTCACACTATCAATTTAAGAATAGATATGATATTACTTTGGTATAAAAATTCGGAACGCGGGTGTCGAAATCTCAATATTTTTATGTTACAAAGTTTAATATGAGAACTAAGACATTCGCAAGATTGGATGTCACTCTCAAATTTTCATACAACACGTACACTGATCGAAATGTATAATTTAATTTAAGGAATACGTGAAAACGAAGTGATCGCTGGAAAAACGTCGACAGGTGGCAAGTGATTTACCCAAATTACCAATTAGAGTTAGAATGTCAGATTATTTACAAAAAGAACTATAAATAAATTATAGAAATAATTAAATTTGTAAAAAGTTCAAGCTTCTTTGAAATATATATACTATCAAAGTAATATTTTTGGATGTTGTACTTATTTATTTATATACACTATATTGTTGTACAAAGGACGGACTTAATGCCTTAAGGCATTCTCTCGCAGTCAACTCCGTTTGTGGTGAGATACTGTGTATAGGTCTGTGCTAACAAAAAGTGAATACAGAAATGTGTTTATATAAATTCATACATAACATGCGCATATAAAAACATTATAAATACAGATATAAGCATAATGCGTATTAATTTTGGTTAATTTGTTTATTTTTAATATGAAAATTAAAAGCACTTGTACGAACTACATTGATACTTGTATCAAGTATTCCAATCCAATAGCGAATTCAGGATACTCGAGCGAGACTTAATTAATCGGGTGACAGCACGTGCAACACGAATTAAAAAATTGCGCTATAAAATTTACAATTTTACTTGAACATTTTCATTTATGGACAGGGTGATTTTTAATCGATTATTGATTTAACTGAAGCTGAGTTACAAAAACTCAGCTTCAGTTAGGTTTCCAGAAGAACATCAATAGAATTAGGGAACTTTCTTGTTTATTACTAACCAAGAAAGTTGCTAACGTTCTAACGACTAAGAGCGGAGACTCTTCAAACCGTCTTTTTCACAATGTCCTAACTCGTTAAAAATATTCTTGTTTCAAGATGAAACATAACATCATGTCAGATTGATACAACTGAAAATTCTAGAAAAGAAAATTGATGAAAATTTACACAATTTGTGATATACATTTTTGATAAATACACCATCTATGATAAAATATAATTTTCACACTTCCTATTTTGTAATAAATTTATCAATGAAATAAATAAATAAATATAAATAAATATAAATAAATACAATTAAGACTTTTGGCTGGTTCGATAATTCTATTTCTTTTTATGTGATATTCGTTTGAAAAACATTTCTATATTTTAAATCTATTATCTATTTATATGAAGATGTGCTTTATAAATATTTCATAAATAATTAGCTCAAACTGGCATGCGTTGCAATATCACGAAAAGTAAAAAAAGTCCAAATAATACCAAAGTATACAGCAAATGTTTCATTAAATAGGAAAATACGCTTTAATAAAAATATTAGAGATAGAGAAATATAGATACGTTTCATATCAGCGCACTGTTTAAGTGTTTTACTTATTTTAAAAGTATAGTTTTTTATAATTATTTAATAAATTTACCTTTGATATTACGGAAATATAATACACTATTAAGTATGATATTCCTTAAGTTCTTCTTATCTTTGTTTTAATACTATCTGTGCCTCGCGGTTGTACCCGCCACATTGTTCGCCGTTAACTTCTAAGGATTACTGTACCATCCTTAGAAGTTAACTTTGCAGTTGTGCAGTTTTAACTTTAATTCAATATTTGTGGATCAAACACAAAAAATTATTCAAATCCGATAGGTTGTAACTGAGATTAGCGTGTTCAAACTCTGCAGTTGTATTATAATATTAATATGTTGTAGATTAAACTTTCGTTGCACACTTTGTACAAGTTTATAAGTCAAGACGAAAGGAATTTAAATTCCCAGCTTTATGTAATCGAGTGAAGGTTACGGAAGAAGTATAGAGGGATAAAGTTGCTCGCGTTTGTAGGATGAAGTTGAAAGACGACTCCCGAGACGTACCTTACAGAAGCCGTGCTCTTCTGATGAAACGCGATGCGGATTTCACAAAGAATACGCACAACAGAACTTAATTATTCGTATCTCGAGAACTAGTGTAATACAAGGAAATGCGGGTTATCAAATAAATAAAGAAATAAAATATTTCACCTTAAAACATAATATTTTATTTAAATTTTTGTATTTAGGTATTTAAGTAAATATTGTATTGAAATTTACGTAGATGACAAAGGCATGTGCAAGTAGCTATTTAGGTAGTTTAATCAATTCATCAACTTTATTGGGTGTTGAATCAAAAAAAGAAAGAAAAAAGTCAATAGGAATAAATAAAAAACAACAAGTTTTATAAAATATATTATTTTGAAAGGAAAAGAATTAGTAAAATTTGTTCAATGCGGCTTTCTGTACGATCCAACCTTGATTCGATGAAATCAAAACTATTAATAGACATCAATGTTAGCGAGAAACAGGAGCTAAGCTATACAAAGGTCAAGTGAGAGATTACCTTTAATGTATAATATTATAAATTGTCATGAATTTTTTAAGTTGAACTCCGATGCAAATATATTATGACAGATAGATCAATAATTTTGATTCTGGTATTTGGCCTCCGTACGGCTTACTTTCTTATTTTTCCAACAGAATTTTTTTTTTTAAGTTGACTTCGTGAATAAATTGAATTTTAGGTAAAGTATGCCGAACAGTCGTCGTCAGTAGTCAAAACATAATACGTCGTTGCTTAGCAATCTATAATGGTGATCGATTGAGTCTTCAAGGCGTGAAGGTGTCACAAAATAACAAGAGATACATTATACGCATTTATAATAATAGTATGAAGACTTGGTAAACATAATTAGAGTGTCAGAAATATATGTACATAAAACCCAATTTACGACGAATTCCGAAAATTTAGTGTTCTTAATTCCTTAAATGAAATGAAATCTTATTAGAGTAGCTAAATTTTAAATAAAGATATTTGGACACTGGATCGGACTTTACTTACTCTCTCATTATATGTAAGTCTTGTAAATACGCGGAGCTTTCTCTTCACCGCCGAGCACGTAGTAAATTAGCGCTTAAAATTTCAATTAACAATTTTATTGGTGTTAGTGATGACGCCAGGAATCCAGTGTTCGCTTTACCTACGATTCTTCGATGTGTATATATTGGTTATAACGATGTATAAAATATTTAATCACACCGATAAACGTTTGAAACATTTTTTTGCCAATTGAATTAAATTTATCACCTTTATATCGTATAAATAATAAATTTATTCAAAAAAATGTTTTGTTTGAATACGTTTTTCAAGCTTCGGTTAGGTTATTTTAGTTTATTTTGCTAATTAACAGCCACATAATAATCGGACGACCGTTACAAAGTCCGAAGCTACAGTTTGCAATTGGATCACACAGATGCTCAGCAAAAGGATAATCACTACAAACGATTCTCAAATCGTCTCTATTGCTAAAGTTTTTCTTCTAAATTGCTTGCACAACTTTTGTGGAACCTGGTTATCAACGACTTAATAAATAAATTAAACAGAAATCATTTATACACACGGTGGGCTACGCGGAAAATCTGGCAATAATGATTATTGCCAATACAGCCAGTTTCGCTTGCGATCCCACACAAGCAGCAGTATGGATTGTAGAATAGTAAGGATTTTGAATTATTAGTCAACCCAAACAAAACTGAGCCGGTCATATTTAAGAACAAAAGAAAACTTGGCAACTACGAGATCCCGTCACTTTTCGGTACACAAATACAACTTTCGACCGAGGTCAGATATTTTTTTAGTGATGCAAAAGATGGGGATAAGCACCTAAAGTGGTGCTGAGGCTTAATACGTCAAACAGATAACTGCTTGCAACAAAGTCCAGAAATGTCAAAAGACTAGCATGCGTGGCGACCACTGGTAGCATAAAAACTGCTGCGCTTGAAGTTACCTCTACACAATCACATGTAACATGTAGCTACACTAACAGCATTAAGATTGGACAACCTGCATTTACGGACCAAAAACAGTATCCCAGATACGTCTGTTTTAGATTTGCTTCAAGTAACGTTGTTAGTACTACATACACTGAAAAGTAATTCAATTGCCTCAGGCCTTATTTACGAATGCCACATACGACTAAATGGGATAGGAGCAGGAAATAAAATAATCCTACAATGGATAAAAGGCCACAGCCGAGCGACGCAGTAGACGAGTTAGTCCACAGAGGTTCTAGCAGTCGAGCGATTGGCCTATTGTCAGAGCGTATCTCCTACATACATAAGATAGCAGGTAATGGAGGGAAGTTACGCACTTCAATGCGATTTATGGAACAACAACCGGCGCTCTTTGAGCGGGTCATTTCGTCTGAGCAAGCCACAGATCCGGATCGCCGCAACAGATCTCTAAGGTCACGGGTATTTCAACAAACATCTATTTAATATAGGGATCACTGACAGCCCTCTATGCAGAGAGTGCATGGAAGAGGAAGAAACGGCGTCTCATGTCTTGATACACAGCCTGAAAGTGTCAGCATACAAGTTTAGTATTTCGGCATGTCGGGATCGATCCCGGGGGTTGCCAGTAACATCAAAGGGTTGCTGGCGTTCTTTGGGGAGCTGGGCTGGCTGGAGTGATCCATTGTCTTGCCCACACGCAAAATACGTAATTTTGCTAGTTACGGAAACATAGCCCCATCCAGCACAAACATCGCTGGCAGTCGCATTCGTCGCCGCGAAGTGCGAATGAAAACTGTTTTTTCATAAATATTTTGTACGGCTAGCTGCGTAGTGCGTGAGCTCTATTCTCACTAAATAAAATTCCTAGTTCAATCTCAAGTTGGGTTCAGTCAAGCATGCCTTTATAGACAAACTGTAGTTTTTCCTATTTTAGGGGATAGTGGTTTTCACTGGATTGACTATGGGAGAATATTACCGCGAATAGTCGTAAATCTGGTCAATGGGGTCGCATCACTTATCTAGAGTAAAAAACAGGTTATCTACGATTTAAACTACTCGTTTATAAAGCAAAATTAATGACAGGAGATGTACATTTATGTTTTGGTGCACAAACTGTATCAGTACTTTGCATTCTAGAATGATTTGGTATTTGCTTATTATAATTATGAAAAAATTCTACTGCTGTATGAATATTGCCATTTTATTAGATTATAGTATCAGAGGTTAAAATTCATATCTACGCATACAAATTGCTTTGACGACAATTAATGTATTAAAAATGAAGGATGAAATAAGCTATAAATAAGAAATATATAGTGTGAATTTAATATTTAAGCTGCGTTGAGTGACAATATTGATACTAGGCTAAATATTGTTTACTTCAATATTCTAGAATATATAAATTATTTTAACTGAAGCGTTGAGCTGTCAAGCCAGGTGTATTCAACTATCAATTTAGTTTATCGGGACGTCGTCCGAGTTAATTTCCGTCAAACACTATTGTATCTAACGTTACAGGTTAATGAAGCAAGTTACGGTCAATAAAGTTCGATAGTCAAACTATAATATTTGCATTCATGTTGTTATTGCAAATTTTGGTTTAGAATTACTATAAATTGATAATTCGTAAAATAAGACAATATTTCAGATGCAAGGATTTAATTTAGATTCAATAGTTCCATCCATCCATCCATCTCAGCCTATGATCGTCCGCTGCTGAACATAGGCCTCCCCTATTAATCGCATCATCGGGGGGAAATGGCAGGCATTTAATTAAATCGTACTATCGACTTGTAAAATAATATTATCTTCCATACATATTTTTCTTATAAAAACATTAGATAATTTTGATATATTGGTACATATTTAACAATGTTCGATCATCAGCATGCTGATTACATGTACATAAATTGAAGATAAAACCCCTGTCACTCAAGCGTCGACTAACGTCAGTTAGCCCCGCTTGAGTTTTAGTTATTTAACTTGAGTTTTAGTTATTTTATTTAACGGTAACCCGTTAACTAAATAACTAAAATAATTGAGTTTTAGCTAGAACTTATTTCGGAAAAGCTTTAAAACTTCTAGTTTTAGATATTTACTATAAAATTACCACATTTAATTCCTCTTATTATTAACAACTTCTGGTTTAAATGTACTTAATTTATTTGTTTATACTTTAAAGACGATTTTTAATTGGTCAAACTGGTTACCGCACGTTAACTGTATATAGGTTAAATAAACGCCGCGTAGGATAAATAGAAAAAGGTCAAAGAGATAGTCTATAAACAAACGGATAGCAATAATGACTAGGTTTAATTTAATTAATACACTTAACATATAATGCAACTCCAGCACAGAGATGCAGCAGTATTCCATGTTTGGCCGATCTTGCGTTTTATAAAGATGGAGGCGGTAGTTCAGCTGGAAATACTGCTTCGATCGAGCACACCAAGCTTTTTGGAAGCCGGCTTAGCCTTGTCTTCCAAGTGACCGCGAAACTAAACGTCCCTCGATATGTCAACGCCGAGAAAACTGATACTGAACGAGGCAACTAGAGGAGTGTTCTGGAAGCGAAAATTTACGATAAAGGCTTGTTTATTAGCTTATGTTTTTGGGGTTAAATTCGACAAGATTTTGTCGACCCCAATGCAAGACATCACCCAATAAGGTTTCAAGCTTCAGATACAAGTTTCTTCCGGTCCTAAGTGGCGATAGCCTGAGAAATATAGTGATAACTTAAAAACAATTACAAGAGAATATAATATTTACATACAAGTAATTTTTGCGGTTATTGACATTGCGGTGTATGTGACATTTAATTCACGCAAGTGGGAAAAGTAGTGGGAGATGAATTTATTTAATTCAGTAAGTTGTGTGGTAATTGAAAGACATTAAAAATTTCTTGGCTAAGTAACTCTGTAGGTTTAAAATGTAACAAAAATATAATGGGTTTATGTAAACTAGTGAAAGGCGATAATACCGAGCATAAATATTGACGTGACGGTTGCACGAACATTTAAACGCGTGGTCGCAAACCCACCGACTTACTTATCCCCGTGTTCTGGATTCCGGACTGGGTTCCGTGATTAAAACAATATTCCCATCACGAACTTCGAGCAGCACTAACTTTTACCTCGGAACAACTGAAGCCAACCAAAATGCAACTGGAAATTTATAAAGCTATGCTAATGTAATTCTATGATTGCTAGCCTTTTATTGACCTATTTGGCAAATACAAGATCTTCACAAACTTTTCAAACGGCAAGTTTTAAATCAAATGTATTGCTATATAGTATCAAAAGGAAATAAGAAGTAATAGAAAAAAAAAGAGTTTGTAAAATGTATAGGAGAATGAAATCAACCGCGGGAGGTTTTTAATTAAATGCAGTTAACTGTAATACTAAGGCTCAAGGTGATTGTAGTGGTCAAGCTTTAAATATTATATTCATACCTTG
Organism: Papilio alexanor hazarajatica; assembly: GCA_018246295.1. NCBI lineage: Eukaryota > Metazoa > Arthropoda > Insecta > Lepidoptera > Papilionidae > Papilio > Papilio alexanor. The sequence continues at coordinate 32,199 of DWLR01000070.1, read as the reverse complement.
TTTTTTAGCGCTTCAGGCAACAGCTAGTTTAGTAATAGCATTAAACTAGCTGTTTAACAATTAATAACGGTAATATTCGTACACATCATTGTTTCAAGATTTTTACTCTTTTAGGGATTACATTTCCAAAAATCCTTTTCATTTGGAGTTTTTTGTTTTCTTTAAAAAACTTCTCTCAGCGAAAAATTCTATTATCTTAGTGTTTTTTTTTTGTGTCCTGTGAGCGATAGATGATTTTTCCTAAGGGCTCGTGACAGTCCATTAATTACGATTATCAATTGAAAACAGTACTAGATTCGAACTAATTAGGTACTTTCCAAATAATGTTCCAATGTGATGGGAAAGAAGCGATACAGATGTCCCTAATCAGTAACTTCTCCCCACCGTGCGTGAGTGTATATTTATTTATATAATCATCAATATTTCAAAGGTTTTAGAATTGTCTTAATAGTGGTATCCATAAAACACATTCAAGTTTTCAGACGACAACTTGTACTAATATGCGGATTAGGCGTCTAGAACAAATCGCGTGGATAAGTTTTAACTATGTTGGGTCCGCGTTTATATACTACGATGCACTTCCTTAATTAGTTGTTAAAGCAACCCACCCCGACACCCCTTTAATCTCCTAAATGTCAGACGAGGCATGAGACGAGTTAATTTCTATGCATAATATCACTCCAATGGAAATTTAATATAAAATACTCTTGCACTAATCTTTTAGTAGGATTTAATTAATGTAATATTTTTAAATGTCCGTAATTTATATTTATACTTCAATTCATTAATGACTTGTATGCTACCCTTTTGTAAAAAAATAGGTCATGTTTTGATTTTTATTACATATTTAATAAAAAATATAAATAATCAAAGTACAACTACTCAACAAAGTAAAAGCTTTATAACATGGTTATAAAAATATGGTATAAAATTTTAAAAAGCTGCTTATTATATTTCTGTAAGGTTGAAAACGAATAGAATAATTAAGTTAGAAATAAAAATATTGCATTATTATGTTACTAAGACATCGTTTGAAATAACTTTGACGAAAAATTAGCAACAATATAAAATATATTTTAAACATTTCGATATATTCATTCAAGCACATTTTGCGTAGTCAAAAAGCAGAAACTCTTAAGACACTTAGGTAATTACTATAGATAATTATCCGTTTAAAATAAAATAAAATACTTACGCCCATAACCCAGAGAGCTAGGTCTCTGCCTACTGCCTGGAAATCTGTAATCTAATCTCTATTACCGATTTTCTTTAGCCACCATACCTACTCGTTGGTTACGGGTACACCTGATATCGACTTGAAACTAAATTGATTTTTTTATTTCAAGATTAGCCTTTCAAACTCAGCGCCGCCCGGGGTATTTCAATATTGCAAGATAATTATAAAAAAGGATACAGCTGAATGACGTTACTTTCTAATGGCAATGTTATAAATTTGTTACTGTCTAACTTACAGTTTTTTTTTTGTTTCGGATAAGCTCAAAAACTACTGAACCCATTTTAAATCATTTCACTTCATAGGACACTCTTCCATCAGCGAGTAACCTTCTGGGAAAAAGACAGGCTATGTGACTACTCTTGCGTAGCTGGGATGGATTGTTAGTGTAATGTAAACCTAGGAATCTTTCCCCTTTGTAAGATTACTATAAAAGGAATAGAAATAAAAGGCATCATTGTTTTTTGAAATATAATTTCTTGCTTTTAGTTGGGATAAAAAGTAAAAGTGAAATGTAAAGAACGAAAAGCTTTATCTTTGAGACTGACAGATGTCTTGTAATATTGAGGGCTTTCAACCTTACTTATATTTTAAATGTTTATTTCAAAACAAAACGCATCCAGGCAAGATGAACAGATCCAACAAGTTACGTCGGCCGTGAAAAAGAATGGTTAGTTGTTTCACAGTCTGTTAAATCGTATGATTGGTATAGGAACTCTTACAGGATACAATATAATATACTTTATGGTATTATATTATACAATTTCTTTTATGTTATTTTATCAAAACGTTTCAAATGTAAGTGTTGTAATAACCTACAACCCACGGGAGAAGGATTTGATGAATAAGTGAAGGTAAACAGAGAAAAATCAGTTTTCTAAATTCGAACTCTCTTGAGTCAAACAACAAATAACAATTTCAGTAATGTACACAGTGCAGAAATCTATTGACTCAAGTGATTTTCGATTGGATACACAAGAGTTTTTCCATATAAACAATGGGGCAATGATATCTGTTGTTAGAGGTAATAAAAATGGGATATACAGAGAGTTAGTGTGTAAGAGAAATAAAGAGAAATTTAGTGTAGTATTTTAATTTTTTTATAATTTCTTAGCATCTTTCTTCTCTCATGTAACGAATTCAGCTTCAAGGTGTCTTTAAATTTTTCACTGTCGATACACGTCCAATTATGAAATTCTTTAGTTGAAGACATTTTGTTCGCCAATTAATAGGAAATTAAGTCCAAAATAAATGATAAGCTTCGACACATTTATTAAAAAGTCTTACCATTTATATTAATGTAAATGAATTTCTTAGCGTTTTAAAATATACTACACACTAGCAGCTCTTGTCTTCCAACCACCCATGTTTCGAGGCATACTTTAATTTTTTTTAATGTTTCGTTTATAAGACGACAGTATTATATTATAAAACATAGATGAGGTGAACTACCCTTTTCTATATTTACGATTCATTATGTAACTATCTATGGAGTAATCGTCGTATTACGAAGGATTGAGACTACGTTTGCGTGCAACTGAGTTCTATAAACGACACATAATGACTAAGTGCGGTAAGCAATTGAAAATCAGGTTAGTCGGGAATCAAACTAGGCGTTTATTTATTCCAAAAGCATAGGTTCCTCTGTTGGAGTTTGTTTGTGGAGTACCTTATGCTATAAAATATAGATTTGTTATATTATTTGTTTATATTATGGTTGTTAGGGTTGATTTATATAACCTAATTTTTATGTTATTAGAAGACTTTAGTTCTTACTAGAAAAATATTTGATAAATCATTTTTAGTTAGATAACTCAATAATAAGCAAATAGGTTTTTTTTCTTAATGATGGAAATAGTTTTACCAAATACAAAAATGGCAATTTATATGCCTAAAAGAATCCTGAGAGAGTTTTAAATTAATTTATCGATGGTATGTTTTTTAGAATAAGGGAGGCAAACGAGCAGCGGGTCGCATAACATTAAGTGAATCGACGCTCATGAACATCCGCAACACCAAAGGAACTGCAGATGCGAAGCCGGCCTTTAAGGAGGAAGTACATCTTGAAAATCATCTTTCATCATTATTTGGGGGTCGGAAAAATATATTGGCTATTATTTTCCAAACTGCCGCCTGACGTCACGACAGTGACTATCCTGGAGAGCTGAGAAGCCGCCGTTGAACGGAGGTCTCTTCCTCCGCGATCCCTATGAATGTACCCTGCCTGGTAGATTACTTCTGAATAATGAAACCTGTCACTCAACACCTCAATATATTCCGCCGTACCTATGAATTCCATCTCCGCCTTTTAATATTATATATATATATATCCAAATTTCAAACGCAATTTTGCCTATTGAACAAAAGTGATTTAAAATAATCGAATGTAAATAAAAATTATTTTGTGACATACCCTATCAGTGACACACTTTGAAAATGATAGCTACTGAAAATTAAGACAGCGAGGAATGAATTAGTTAAGAACGTTATGTGTAACTTAGTATTGAAGATATAAAATAATTTCGCGCAACTTCTTGCCTCGCACAGTTGCGTTGTGGAATGATCTTCAGCGGTATTTCCAGACTAATGTAACTTAGTGTCCAACAAGAAGAGAGTGTATTATTTCCTTAAAGGCCAGTAACGCAAATGTCTCTGGTGTTGCGAACTGCGGGTGTCGATGATTACTAAAAATTAGGAGACCCGCTGCTTGTATGCCTAGTTATCATATGTTAGGTTTTTACGTCCTCTCGTCTCTTTTCTCCTTTTCTATTATCTACTGTGCTTCCCTTGTGGGTGTTGATAGTGCTAGCTCCTTTATTACTATCTCTTTTCTATTAAAAATCACTAAAATTATATAACATTAGTTATATACCTTCAAGACGGTTGAATTATGTCATAAAATGTTATTTAATTGCTATTTAATACCTTTTAAATTAAACAGATAACATTCGAGTGTCGGTTAAGTCACTAAGTGAGTCTTCATGATACTTTGTAAGCTCTAAGTATGCCACGATATCGAGGGCCACTTGATTCCGCAGTCTCTTTTATTAACTTTTTACTGCTTTTATAGCGATTAAAATATTATTTTGCAATAAATTAAAAGTATTGTTTTTACGACTTTATATCTTATTTTTCAATTGTTGATTTAGAATAATATTCCCAATAAATATAAAACAGTATGAGATATTTTTAACTTGGAAGGTTAGTAATTGAACTCAATTAATTATTTAATTGAAGTTGTATTTTTTTTGATTAATGTTTTTTAAGATACTTTAATTTGGTTAAATCGAGTTGCTTATATCTCCAGTTCACTACCCCGACTTGTTTGGCGTCTCGATTAATACCGTCCATCCAACAGAGCCTTGCTCTACTTCGACCTCGATGACCCTCGGGATTGTCCGCTATAAGACATTTATCCCTGTATCCTATATAGGGTATCCTGGCTTCATCCATACGCTGCACATGGCCAGGGCATCTGAGCCTGTTCAATTTAATATGTCTAGGACATGTGAAGTTCTTGATAGAAGTCATAAAGCTCCTGGTATTAACGTCTCCGCCATTGATTACTCTCGTAAACAGCGCCAAAAATACGCCAGCAGCGCGTTTTCATATCCTTTACTGAGAACCCAGGACATGAGAGAGTACAGGTCTTAGGAGCGTTTTATAAAATACTAATTTCATTTTCTGTATTAGACGTTTAGAGCGAAAATATTTCAGTATTCCCAAATAGCGTTTATAAGCCGCTTATATCCATCTTCTGATATATACAGATATTTCGTTCTTCTTCGTTACCATTGAAACCAAATAAACAAAATTGTCCACTACCGAAAAGGTGTTGCTCCCTTTGGTCACAGTTTTTTTATTGATGTTGGAGTTGTTTTCGAGACGATATCCGCATCACCGAGAAACCGGCTTCCTGTGATGCTTTTTCGAGAGCAAGATAGGCACTTTCCATTTCGGTTATATTATACCTGGCTATGTTATCAATGACGTCTGCATAGCCAAGGATTTGAAATGACTTATAGAATATCGTTCTCGAAGTTACGATCTTAGAATCTCTGACGCATTTATGCAGCACGACGTTGAACAAAAGACACGAATGTGCGCCAAACTTTTGCAGACCGTTAGCTGTTGTAAATGGCTCGAATGACTTTGAAAAATAAAACCTTCATCAATACTTTAAAAACTGTACTTAAAAGTGAAATACCTCTATAATATTTACACTAGTTAGTATGCTCAGTAATACTCTAAAATTGATAATGTTTTCATACGGTATTTTTTTTATCTGAAAGCAGAAACAATCAATGTTTATACTTAACATGAAGTTACTAAACGAGGGTCTAAAGATCTAAATCACCTATCTTTTACCGACATTGTATCATTATTTCTGAATTTGTAATTGGTACAAATCTAATATCAAAACTTATCTTGCTTAAGAACAAAGGCGCTTAAGTCATCTGCGTGGTGAGTTATTTAGACAGAGAATCTTAAAAAATCTTAAACAAAGAGCTTAGTTGCAATTTAGTTATTTAATAACTAGATACCTGTCCCAGCTTCGTTCTGGTGGATATAAAACAATATAGCGTACCTATTTACTCTTTCAAAACTTTCTATTGATATAAGAATTTTTAATATCGGTTCCGTACTTTTTCAGTTTATTCAGAACAAAAAAAAACCCTTCACTATTTCATTATTTTCTTATATTTAATAGTAAATATGGTAAAAATAAACATATCAGACATTTAATAGATACATAAAATATACTAACAAATACATATGCTGATACCAACATTCAGTTGTGTCTACAGATTGACACAGTTTGCATCTTTTTTAATTTTTCACTAACGTGTACATCTGTCTTGCTGCATCTCCATCCAGAAATCTATATATTTATAGGATTACATTCTCAATATTCCTTAAGTTCATTGAAACTGTAGTTATTATAATTTTAAAACATACTAAACTATATTCAGATTGTATTTGTGATTAACATAAACGCAATTAACGATAACATCATATGCGCACTGTGCATGAATTATTGCATTCGGAATAAGTTAATATAAGACAAGATACATTTAGTCTTGAAAGACAGACAGATTTTTCATATAGCCTTTTTTGCGCAATCAAGTGTTCTTTTTCATTAAGATCGGTCAGTTCATTCTAAAGTAAATGGTTCTAAAAAAGTTTTAAATTATATTTTCTATTCTGATCTAAATAAGTGACGCATAAAATGAATATTCAGCATCTTTATTTTATAAAAAAAACATAAATTACATATATAGACTACTCTACAGATTTAGATTATAATATATTTAACAAAACGCATACCACTACAACGACATACGAGTTATATTTAAATAGACGATGTTTCTATTTAATTGATAATAAACAATTACCTAATAGTTACATGAGCGTGTTGTCTCTCGGTCATGATGCGTTTCAGGTGAATGTGAAATTTCACTTTCATTAAGGTGATTGACATACAACGCCTGGAGCAGAAAACGGGGACACTATCGACGAAATCGAATCTGGTCTATAAACGGGTCATTGATGAAATATTGACGTAAACTTGACCTTTATTCAATATATTTTACATTCATTGCCATTTATTACATTGTTGGACTTTGTAAATGTAAATGTAAAGTTAAAATTTATTTTTAAAATACAGAATTAATGTATATAGTAGTAGAAAAATAATAATAATAATGGTTTAAAAATTTGTACTAAGTGGACAGATAAGAAGGGCTTAAAATAAAATTTAGGTAGTGAAATTATAAGAAAAAAAATATTCAGATGATATTCAGAATTCAGTTGGACCTCCTTAAGAATTAACTAAAGTTCTGCACCGCTTTCTGGTGCTAAATATCAAATTATTGATTGTGGCCTCGGGAATGTCCGAGAAAAATGATGAAGATCTTACTCTATGTTACAATTTTCGGGAAGTTGTTCAAATCCCATTCTTCCGAGTAAGTCCCAGGCGCGCTTAAGAGGATTCATACCATAAGACTGTGAAGGCTAGTCTAAGACTACAATGTTTTGTTCTCGGAAAACCTTCATCACCGGTCCTGCAGTGTGTGCTCGAGCATTGCATGAAAATGAAATCCGAAAAACCCCCATTTGAACTCTGTGCAGAACAACCATAAGATCGCTAGTCATATTGCTCTGTATCAAAACGAGGTTAGTTCTCCTACCTAAGCGAATTCCGAACCATGATTGTTTCGCCGTGATACTGATGAGCTTCCTGAGGACACGCAACCGTTCATGATGTCCAGAACCACACAAGACACGTGATCTTCGTGTATCAATGTGGAAACCAAACTTGGATTCATAAGAAAATAGGGCACGAGCCCACAGATCCCATCGTAGTGCATGCCCACTGTAACCACCGAGAACGATTACCACGCCGAAGAGCTATGACCCGTAATAGCCTATAAAAGTCTAAACCGACCTCGTGCAGTCTCAGCTATTTGGGTGCTGACAGTCACATGGTGTTGCGATCGCAGCCTCTCGACGTGTTACCACATCGTCGGTTTTGGCTCCCGTTTGGCAATAATGCTAATAAAACGGTATTTTCTCTCTGTAGTTATCCTATATCTACCAGGATAGCATATATCCGTGTTCCCAGTGAGCCGATAATGCTGCCGCAATCTTCGTATAACAGGGTGGACTGGAAGGCAACTGCAACTTTACATTGTGTATGCCCGGCTTCAAGCATGCTCACGGCACGTAACGTTACATCTTGGGTAAAATGACGGCGTGACATAATGCCAAACAAACGAATCTTAACCTTTATTAAAAAAAAAACTAGATAAACTAGATTAATCACTTAAAATTTATTCAAATATGATGAAACTTACAAAAAAAAACCGATAGGCAAGATTTCGCCCAAAACTGTGGTAAATTAAGGCCTAACATTTTTAAAATTTAAAACTTAGATCACTATTTTATCATACTTTTATTTTGTTCTTAAATTTTTTAGTGGTCGATCCTTTTAGAAGGGATTATACGAAAAAGTTTGTTTCAGTTTCTTAGTCTTACACTTTGTTGATTAGTGTATTATTATAAAACTTTAGTAATTTTAAAATGGATTTTTGTCCAAAGTTTCACTTTGAAACTAGTAATATCTAAGATGATAATAAAGTAATTTGAGATAAATAACATTTAATTCTCTTAAAAATAAAATATCACGACCAGTAAAAAAAAGCGTTAAAAGAATTGCGACTAGAGCGCTGCATTGTAAGGCATAACTGCTGATATTATTCTGTTCGCAAGCGGATTAAAATTTAAAATTTATCTCATTTCCCTTTACAAATGGAACAAGTTAAGTTTTCCGAGCAAAGAGCTCATAATTTAAGCGATTCAGGTAAAAGAGCGGGAGTAAACTAATCAGTTTCATTTACAATAACATTTCGAGTAATCTTGTGTGGTGTTTGCATCAAAATTATTTATGCTTTTTCTTCTTCTGTGGTTAAATATAAAGCTTTTTTTGAACTCAAATGATTTGAGCTATATTTTTGTTTTTATATGCCTCTTAATATATTGCAAATAAAGGTGTACCGTGGGAATATCTAAAAATATCGTGTGGACGAGAAAACTTGCCAGTGCGTAATAGGTCAGCGTGGTCTACTATTTTTAAAATAGTTACTAAAATACAATGGCAATTCTTTGACAAAATACTTAAGTACAAATAATGTTTAACGCTGCTCGCTGCTTGAAATAAAACAGATAAGTAGTAGGTTGATATAAAAATGTTAACAGAATTCCAGGATAAAGATGAACAAAAATAATAATACCGGCATTAAATTCCGAACAGAAAATAGGTGAAAAGAAATAACTATATAGGGAATGATAACTCTTGTTAGTAGGGGACGTCCCAGAAAAACTTATATCGATCAAAATAGTGATATCCTAAAGAAAGACGATTATAGCCATAACCGACTAGCATGTTTACGTAAGACTAAAACAGTTGCAGGTGTAATACGGTGGAATTAGATTAAGTGGTGGTTTTCGTTTGGGACAATCCATCCGTGTCCACAGCTAAATATGAATTACCTAGCTAGTATCGAATTAAAAGGAAAGGGTTAAATGATGCTTTTAATATATTTACACATATAAAATTTAACGGTCATACACAAGTAAACGACTATACTTCTTCTTCTTCTTAGTGCGCTTAATTACTGAAGGTTGCCCTTATCTTGAAATGTCTTAACTAATGTGTCAACCAGTTACCTCCATGCCGCTCTGTCTTATTAACCAAGCAATCATAAAATCATTCAATTTACCTACAAGTTATAACCATCTCAATATTCTTCCTTGATACGCTATTCTGTTCTGTTTCCGGCTACTCAAAAAGCATCGTTTAACAGTGGAATCAAGTGCGATGCGGATCTGTTCAGACCAACAAATCGGTCTGCGGTCCCATGATCTTTTTCCTTTCACCTTGCCTGTAACAACAAGTTTATCAAGACAGACAATCTTAAAAACCATCTTTTCTGGAAATGTGTCCGAAATACTCTATTATCTGTGTGATGCCAATAATAGAGGCTAGTTTTTTTTCATTTCATTTTCGGTTCATTTTAAACTATTTGTTGTAGACATAATAACATTATAATAATGTTTATATAAGTTAACTGTTTTAACTTCTTAATATTTCCGCTATTACTAATATAATTTTCACGTACCCTAGTGGAATTCCGCGTATCCCCAGAGGTGCGTGTACCACAGGTTGGGAATCGCTGTCTTCGACCAATAATACGTTGTCTTCGTCTCCATAGACAAAAAATGTTAATCCCCTGCGGCATAGTCCCCTAAGGTAGCATTAGTAACAAGCTTCTTTGTTCGCAATTTGACTCTCAAATCTTATTATTCTATCTTATCCCTATTCTAAAATCAGCTAAAGTATCAATTGGGAAGGCAACATAAACGCAATAATTTGTTACACAGATGCAATCACGACAAAATGTGCAACGACAAAAAATAGTCGAAGGATAAATTTGAACGTGGAGCTTATCGGTTCTGTTGATTATAAACGTCAGCCGGAACTTTCATTTCGATTTTGTAAAATTTTTATGAAATGTGTTTCAATAGTCTATCTTATCTCCAACTCTTCATTAAAATTGGTTCTTGTTCTAGTATCTTGAAATACTTTTTAACTTATGACGGATGATGATTGTGCAAATTTGTCTTATAAAAATCAAATAATGGTGACACTGAAAATTAAAATGTCTTAACTGACTTTTAACGTTTCTTATCTGTAAAAAGGCTTAATTTAAAAAGTATGACAGATTTTCTCGTCTTATAGATTTAAAATTTAATTGGTTTGCATAGTTACTTCACGATAAGATTAATCTTGAAAGGTTAATTCTCAGTTATATTTTCATTGTCACTAACAGTGCATTTATTTATTTCTAGCGAGTTATTTTTTATTCCTGGTTCAATATTCTAGTATGGTTCGGTTATATTAACACTTTCATTAGACAGATGATAACAAAGATGGTAACAGCAGGTATTTTATGTGATCGTGCAAACACCGATTGAAGAGACTCGCTCTAAATACCCTCGAACCCTCATTTGAATCTTGAATGATTTTATAAATAATACCTACTAGCATTTTAGACCAAGGTTATTTAATTTTGTATATATTATTTTATATATAAAAAAACGGGGCAAAACTCGGGCAAACGAGCAACGGATTGCCTAATAATAAGCGATCACCAACCCCCTATCCGCAACACCAGAGGAACTGCAAATTCCAATGATGCGATCAATGGGGGAGGTCCATGTCTAGCGGTGGACGATCATAGGCTGAAGTGGTGAGGTGCGCATATCTAATTTGGTATGAAAACTGTACCACGTCATTACATACTAAAATAAGGATTACAACGTCTTGTGACAAACAAGGCAAATATAAAGTTACAGAGAATATAAAATTGCTATATATTTCCGATCAATTTCGTTACAGTCGAAGAGTCTGAATAGCGATACTTAGCAAAAGGTCGAGAGAACGTTTTGTGAAATTAACTGTAAAACTGTACTACTTCGCATGATTGGAACAATTACGTCGAGTAGATAGATACCCCTTTCATTTAAGTACACGGTTTTATATTGCAGTATTATATTAAAAAGTGGGTACAAAAAAAATTGTGAAATTTTGAAAATTAGCGACACGGACAATGAATGAGGACAAAGCTTTTAATTATATGAATTGTTTTATCATTGGCTTAATGTGAGAAATGTTCACGAATTTTTAAATTACTCTAATAACATAAATAAACAAAAAATAATTTATAAAATGCAAGAAACAATTGCGTTAAATTGATAGAAAAGAACAAAAGCATATGACAATAAAGCCAATAAAGCCAATAAAGCCAATCAAAGCGAATTAAAAGTGCTGTTTGAGTAAAATCAATGTCTAGAAATTTAACACTTTTTTTTACAAATTTGTCGCTTGAATCAAGATCACGGTGCGGAAAAATTGCAATAAAATGAAATAATATTTTTCTATTCCGCAGCATTCGTCCAGTAAGTGAGTGGGAAATATAGGTTGATGATACACATATCACGATTTCCTTTTAACGATAGTTCGTTAAAAGGAAATCGTGATATGTGCGGAAATATATTATAAGGCTTATTCATCGAAATCAGAACTGTGTCGTAAATGCTGTCATTGTCCATGTTTTCAGTGACATCTATAACATTTGCAATATTTCTTTAAACGGTTCAATATATTGTAGATGACATTCATGTATTCTATTGCAGTCATAACATAGGTTCAATGTAAATATAATTCTCGAGAAACATTATTAAATGACCTTAGAATATAAAAATGCATAACTACATTCAGCCTACAATATACCATATTTAAATTTGCATCAGTCTACTGCTGGTAAGCCTTTATATTTTAATTTGATTTTCCTATAAAATCGTTTAATCTAGTTTGCTCTTGCTGTTTGTTGTTCATTTCAACTGCGAAATTTGGCATTTCATTTTAAATAAAATTATACGTGTTACACGTAACAATATGTACGTTGCTACTAAATTCTATTAAACGTGACAGACTTATGTACGTCATTTTAGCAAAGCTTAGAGTTTGTCAGCACATACCTTCAATAGAAGTAGGAACCATGGCCAAGTATGAAGTTATGGTGTACCAAAGCTATGTAAAATAGCACCCTACTTCCATTAAAATATTAAGCTCAATGTTTTTATATATTCTTTTAAATCGTATTACAAAGCCATGTAAACCATAGACTGACACTTAGCATAGTGGAAAAATTTCGCCAAATGCAATTAAAATCCAATAAAATGGAGGTGTACCTCTTCGTACTTTTTTTTTGCAATTATGTATTTACGAATAGTTTTTTTGCATTTCTTATTTATTCGAATTTAAACATTTTCCTTACTGTTAGATACGTCTACTAATTAAAGTGTAAAGGTTGTTAAGTAAGTATCAACTAAGTAGATACGTCCGAGGTGGTTTTCGAGTCATGTTGCAGTGAAAGTGTTTTAACTTGTGGCAAGCGCGCAACGGTGACAATAACGTGTTTCTTTTTGTTTGCTTTTCTTATTTAACTAATTTTTATAAGGCTGACATGTAACATAAAATGTAACAGATAGAAAAAATAGTAAGAATACTTTGCATACAAAGTACGAGAAAAAAGTACAAGCTTGTGAATTATAAAAAAGTTATGTGAGAACCGTTGGCTGACTTTTAAACTGAATATGAGAGGTATAAGTTAAGACTTTAATTGCGTTACCCGTCGCCGCAATCAGTCGGTATACACAACTGTTTTGCTGACGGAGTTGGCTCATTTGTATAAATGTAAAACCTATATGTTGCAACGTTTAGAAAATGTTGTTTAATTATTATAAGTAAGCCAGTAAGTTAGACAAACATTTCGTAGAATCACAAGTCTTCCGTTCTGAAATGCTTGATAATTATTAAATAATTCTTTGTTCTCATGTAGGCTATTATTATCACCATCTAATGCACTATAACAGTGGGTGGGCTTGGTTCAGTAAATTTATCCTCGTAGGTCTATTTTGAGCTCTTTATAAACAAAACATTGGTTGAATTTACTTTTTAAGTTGAACTTCTTGAGCGGAGATATAGTAAGTGAGCGGTAATCATGACCGAAATTTCAAGTGCAGGTCATGCTTAGGTTAGTTACATGAGGAAGAGGTGATAAATTTAGCAGAGAAAACATATACAGAGTGTTCTTATCGTCTGAAACTAAAGAAAATAGTAATGAAATAAAATAATATATAGTTAATACGGGGTATTGTCTACACAGAAGAAATATATGGCTCATAATATTTGGTAATGTTAAAAATTGAGAGTCACGATTTAACGAAGTCAATTATAGAATAAATTTTCGCGTTTGCTGCTTCGCGTAATAGCTTTTGAATAAAATGTAAATAATACACTTGTTTACAACAAAGTTTGTTTCGGCTACAGAATGACACCTCAATATGTGTTTCAAACAAAAATAGTTAAACATTTTCACCGTTTATCGTGTATTTACCTCACTTATAATTTAACATTTTGAACTCTGGTTTTTAGTTAATTAAATCGATTGGACACAGACACCACTTTATTAACAGCCAGATAATGGTTAAACTTTAATTTGGTGTCATATGAGATAATTTTACTTCATTAAGCATTAATGTTCATCCATTAATTAAAGTTTAATATCAGCCATATTAAGCGGCAGTGAACCGATTACATTATGGAATTTACAAATTTTAAATTAATGTTACTTTAACATGTACTAACATTTACTTCGATTTGTAAATTGGAGTTGTATGGTATGAATGATGGAGTATAATGTATGCTTTTAATATTCGGGTTTACGTCAAATATAGTATAATAATAGTATAGTATAATAATAAATTTAGGTACATATCGACCTTTAGGTAAAAAAGAGGAAATGATTAGATAAGTGAAAGCAGTTGAGAAGGAGATCGGAAGTAGACAGAGTATTTTAACTATTATATGCCAATTACCAGCGAAACCCTACTTATTTAATTATTATATTTAAGTACAGATCTATTTTTGTGGTCACTTAAAAGTTTATATTTGACCTAAACTGGTTAGTATAAAGCTTGATATGCTTAGTAGTGCGCAACAGTATTTCACGGCGGTTCACTGCTCCCAACTTTACAAGGCACAACAAGTTCGTCGCCACATTTCAAGCTCTTTTTACCTCTATATCGGCCCACCCGAACGGAAGATTTTTCCACTTCACTTCATTCAAAGTAAAGTTGCTCGAACGTTGATGGTAAAATAGTTTTTTAGTTGCAGGTTTTTTTTTTATATATTATTAATATCAGCAGGGTTTCGTAAAATATTTATGAAGATTTTAATCATGATGTTTAATTACATGATAGAACGGTGTACTCAACGTTTAAAGTAGTCGTATACGATGTGTAAAATATGTATGTGTAGTTGGCGTGCAGTAATGCGTTTATTTCTTTTAAATTAGTGCATTTAGATTTCGAACATGTCGAAATTCTGTAACGAATTTAGATCGAAACAGAAATTATTAAGGGTTAAGTATATGTAAAAAGATAAAATTGTAGAATATTGATATGAGCTGAGATTAATAATCACTCGTTATATATTTTAATGAGTGAGTGTAGCTATATTTATTCTATAGTGAAAAATGAAAAGTACTCAATTCTATATAAACGACAAAATGAAACATAAGAAAGATTATAACTTTTTATTTAACCTAAATTCTGTTTAAATTTAGAAATAATTTAAAACAGGCATCGTGTTGGTCGCATCGTCTAGTGGTTAAAACGTTTACTCATAAGTTATCAGTAATAATTTAAAAATAAATAAAACTTCGTATGCTGTTTATAAATAACATCCATGTCGTTTTGTTTTAGGGGAGCTGGCGGAGGGGGGATGTTTGGGGATGTCAATATATCGGCAATTCTCGATTCACTCAGCGTAAGCTACGACAAGAGAGTGAGGCCTAATTATGGAGGTGAGTTTCGCTCATTTATTATTCAATTATTTCAATTCAATTATAATTTTTTAGCACCTCAGAGTTAAAACGAAGTAAAGTACGTATTTTATGGTGGTTCAGGGTTCAATAATAATATGAATGACAGTAGATTGACGAGAGAAATTTATGTTGCGAAAGTGAGTGGCAGTGTCGGGTATGGGCCATCGTATGGGCGAAGGTTTATAAGAAGTGAGAGGTGTTCCGGGACCTTGCCGAATGGAAATCCGTAATCTTTGCATTTCTGTCGGCGTTAAGAGTGTGAGTTTTATTTAATCATAAGAATATATGTTTAACAAGATAAAGGAACCGTAAGTTTTACTTACATTTAACGAAATGAAATTATGGTAATTTTAATAAACAATTAATTACCTTTTTCATCAAATGCCTATACAAGACTCAAGAAGATGCAGCACATTTTATATTCCTTAGAATCATATGCATAATTATGATAGGAATAATATTAAAACTCAAAATTTAACAAGAATTGTTAAAATAAATTACTCGTGAAAAAACGAATGTGTGAATGTATCACACATTATTATATAAACATAAAATATGAATAGTAACTGCCGTTTCTTTTTTAATTAAATGATTAATCAAGGAAAATTAAAAGTAAATAAATTACACGTAAGGACAGTAAGCTTTGTTATACTAAGTAAATAACTACTAAAAATTTCTTCCACCATTGTCATCATCCTACTAATAGATCGAGATGATCCTGTACTTTATACTCGTTGGTTGTTTTGATATTTTTTTTGTTCAGCAATTAAAAATAGAAACTCAATAATTCCAGTAAATAGTAAAGTGATATCGGATGAAAGGTAAAAGTTAATATTTTCTAAATTGTGTCTAAAACATAAGGTACTAATGTAATATTTTGTAACGGTTTGTAAATATGAGAAGTACAAAATATAACTCGTGTACTTTCAGAAATGACAAATTCAATAACAATTAATTTACATGTTAATTGCAAAATAAGGTAAGCATTATTTAAAAGTAAATTGGTGGAGTGGCTAATAAACAAATTTATTGACAAAAAGAAATAGAAATATTGTATGTAGGTGTATTAAATGTTTGTTTTGTGTTTTGTATTTAGTGTCGGTAAAGTTGGCCTCTTTAACATAATTGTATTTTTTTTTGTCATAGTTTTTCTTATTGTAGTGAGTGTGAGTGCTGATATTAAGTCGCCAACAAACTGCTAGTCAGTTTGGCGAGGTATTGAATTTGTATATTAGTGTGTATTAAAAATAAATAAATAAATTAAAAGAAAAGCAAAGATTGCTGTATTTTTTCTTATATTTAGTAAGGTAAGAAGCGGTTATAGATGATCGCTATAGCTGTAGTTTGTTCAACTTGCCATTTATCATTCCAAGTTCCATGTCTAAGTACTGTTTATTATTGAACTTTAAATTGTAATAAAATATTTCTCACCGTAACGTTTTTTTATTTTTAATATTATAAAGATAAAATATTTTATTATATGTTCTGGATAAACTCAGAAACAACTGAATCGATTTTAAGGAAACTCAACAATTGAAAACCGTTCTATCAGCGAGTTACCTAGTCTATTTCATTTTCTATTTGTCAAACTATCTACTAGATCGAAGCTGAGGCGGGTTGTTAGTAATGAATAAAATAGCGCTTGAACACAATCCCACCTAACATTGTGTGGCGATGTGATCGAAAGATAGCACGCAATGATTTAGCATCAGCTCATTTAGTGATCGCTCGATCGTAATTGGACGTAAGCATAAACGTAGGCAACTTAATTAGCTTGGTGAAAATTGTACTGAGATTGATTCCATACTGATCTAGTGGACTTAAAAAACCGTCGAATATTACCAATTCCATTATAAATAACAGTCCCTTAGCTTAACGATACGTTGTTAATTGCGGGTCTTGTGTTCGATTTTCAATCCAACTCAGTCATTGTTAAATCCATTGAGTTAAAAAGATGCGAGATAATGTTAGATTATAAATATCAATAATCGTACTAGTTATTTTTAAATATAGAGTTAAGACGCACGTAATAATTAAAATATATTAAAATTGTTCCTGGTAATTATTATGTTTAGCTCGTTCCAGTATTAAATACGTATCATAATACATATATTCCAGTAATTTTATCTTCGGAGATTTTAAGAATATTAAAAAAACACTTTATTTAAAAGCTAATAAGAGGTTATTAAATTAACTCTAATTAGTAAAATTTTACCAAATTTTTAAAATGTAGATCTACAATTACAATTATTCTATAATGAAAAAAAAAGTATGGTAGTAAAAATAATATTTAATAAGACATTCTCAATTTACGTGGGTAATTCCATATTAACTATAGGTAAATTTAGATAATATATAACGATATACTCGTAAGTACAGATTTAAAATTTACCTTATTAATGATACTTTGATTGAAGCGTAATATTGTATTTAAATTTAATGCATAAATTACTGCACTGCCAAGAATAATACGTTGGATGAAGCCGTACATATAAATTACAATAGAAACTTAAACGGTGCAGATCTTAACTTTAAACTTTTTGCATATTGTATTGCAAATAATTTCACTGAACTGTATAGTGTCACTACTCTTTTGTAGTGATTTTTCTATTATTAATTAATTTTGTATAAAGAAGTGAATATCCAATTATAACTATTACGATCATTGTTATTAGTGAAAAACTGTAAAAACAAAAAAATTGCCGACTTAAATGGCAATGAATAAACTATATAGTTCGAACCAGACTATATAGTTAAGAACGATAATAGTTGAGAAAGGAAGGGACTCGAATAATGGTAGCCTAGGTCATCTAGGTTTACTGGGACACAGGATCAATTGACGGGACATTGAGAAAATTCGGTCACTAGATAAAGATTTCACAGTCACGAAAGTCGAGTGATTGAGCAGTCTTTATTACAGCATGCAGACCACGTTACGTACCAAATAATTATTATAGTTCTGTGAGATACTCTAAAATGTCCTAGATCTAACTATTACGACGGGAATCACACCACTTTTACAACGTTGATTATAAGCGTTAGTGAAAAGTGGGTTAAAGAGCTTAATTAGTCTCAAGCCTAACACAGCGCTTATATGTTTAAGTATGGTTGATATTTCTGTGGTAAGACATGAATAAGAATATCACGGACGAGTAATGGCTGAACCTGCGCCTTAATGTATAGTTATGTACATGTGATGTAACCGATATAACGTTTCAGGACCGCCCGTGGATGTGGGAGTCACCATGTACGTGCTTTCCATCAGCTCCTTGTCTGAAGTTAAAATGGTATTTAAGTGAACACTTTTACGTAGATGGTCGGTTAGTGCAACAAGGGAAGAATTTAGGATAGCTTCCCTCGGTCGATCGACGGAAGTTAGTGATTTAGATATTTCGTGGCTTAGTCCTCGTTCGATCGAGGAAGCACCGGCGTACACGTCATCGTCCTCTGGTTTGGTTTTCACGGCGCAAGGAATTAGCGCGACTCACAATTGGGCTTTATTGCAGGTCCGCCAGTGGAGGTGGGCGTCACCATGTATGTGCTCTCTATCAGCTCCATCTCCGAAGTGCTCATGGTACTCGCCACTGTCAGCTCACGCTTGTCTCGGTCGCTGCGGTACTGCCGCCGCGACCGAGCAGCCCCAGACACGAGGCTGCGAGCATGCCGGCGTTATGGAGCAGACAGCCCGGGCGGCGCACCACTAGCTTTCATTATCTTTTATTATTCAAATTTTATATTGGGACCATCACATAATTTAAAGTTTAATTGGCCGCTGTGGTGCACTACACCGGGTGTGTCTAAAAATAAAATAACTACATAATAAAATGTATACCTTGCTATTAAGCATTTCTCCAAACAAGCCACTGTCGTAAATTTGCTCCATTGTTGTTCTTTTCTTTTAAGCTTTTTATGTTTTTGAGTAGGTGTTTGTTGTGACTGTGGATCTTACTATTGTCTCTCAGATTGGCGTCTATCACTCAAACATCGTCATTTGCCTTACTATTTCTTTTTTAAGTAGACTTGCTCTGAATGTTTTTAAATGTTTGTACCGTTGTCCCGAGAGTTCCGTTACGACGAGGAAACTTAAATTTTTTGTTTAATTTCTACTTAGTTAATATTTGAAATTCCTTATTAATTTGGATAGATTTAGGGACATGTCGACAACTTTTGAAAGATTACCGGAAAAATTGTGACCGTCGCGTAATATATTTATATTAATATTAGTTAATGGGTAAATTTGAACCACGGTCTGATAAAATCGACTGATTCCAATGGACGCGGAAATACCCTTGATACCGGTTTCAACGCATTATTTTTACGACCAGGGTGTATGACCCCTAGTGGAAACCAAATCAAGGGGACTTTTAAGGTCACTTCGAGACGTGACCGGACAATAGGAAATTATAGATCATAGTAAATGATATTTAGTTAGTATACATAAGTAATACACCATTGCTCATATGATACGTCCTGCTACTGAGCCATGTGATATTTGGATTTAATATACATACATGAATATGTATATATATACATATGTAGGATTTAAGAATGTAGATAGCCCTGAATTTATTTATAATTTTTAAAATAGACATTGACATGCTACAAACAATAAAATGTATTGAATACAGAAATCATATTCATTTTGAACTATTTTCGTTCTCATTTCTCGATCGCCTATTAATTATAGCAACTTGAAAAATAATTCAATTATTTTGAATTTTAACATAACAGTATTTTACTTTTTATTAAAAGGCATTAGGTTTTTATTCTTTGTAATGAACTCAATCTGTTACAAGGTCTTTGAATATGCAAATATTTCATACATTCAAGTATTTTTAATAAAAAAAAATGTCTTTATTTCAAAAGAATATCGGGCTTATCTATGTACTTAAATCTCGTATAATTAAAAATAATACATGATTTTGCTTAACTCTTATAATTATATTATATTTAATTTATTTGATGATTCAATCAATTTCTAGGATTTCACTTTGGACTTCTACTTCCGGCAATTTTGGACCGATCCGAGGCTGGCGTATAAAAAGAGACCTGGCGTTGAAACTCTGTCCGTGGGATCCGAGTTTATACGAAACATTTGGGTTCCGGATACTTTCTTCGTGAATGAGAAGCAATCCTATTTCCACATCGCTACTACAAGCAACGAATTTATTCGCATTCACCATTCTGGCTCTATCACGCGAAGTATAAGGTAGCATTGTAATAAATAATAAATAATTTAATAAATAATAAATAATAAGTGTCAATAATATTTTTTTATCTACGTCACTTTCCACTATATTCAATAAATTTCGGAAGTGTTGTTTGGTTCCTTTAAAGGTTAACAATAATAAAATATCTGTAAAAATGTCATAATGATTATTTTATACCAATCCACTGCTGCTAGGTCTTCCTATAGTATAGTGTAATATAGTAGATATTTACACTTTCAGATAATTATATACAGAATATATTTTCACATTTTTTTTAATGTGGTAGGTGTTTAAATTAAGATTCACATTATGCAAACATTTTAGAGATTACTTTACCATTGCGTTTTCTTTTTTCAGGCTGACTATCACTGCTTCTTGTCCCATGGATTTGCAGTATTTCCCTATGGATCGTCAGTTGTGCAACATTGAGATTGAAAGTTGTGAGTAAATAGTGAAAATGAACGACATACATACAATATTAAACTTAAGTTGGTTTAATTTAGTTATCAATTTATTAGGTATTTTAATTTTACTTCAATTCTTGCTACACTATTGAGATTATTTTAAATCTATATACCATATACTAATTGATTTGGTGTACAGACCTAATATGCTTTTTTTAAGTAGATAAATTACGAAGCATATTTAAATGCTTGTTATTTTCAAATGTAAAAACACGACGCTATCATTTTACACTTCATATTTAGTAGTTAAACAAGTATATTCACTGTTACGGATATTTTTAAAAACCCAGTGCGATGGGTGCTTATTTTATCGTTCCATATATCTGCATGGTACAGTCGGCTACACCATGAGGGACATCCGATATAAGTGGAACGAGGGGCCCAACTCTGTGGGTGTATCCAGTGAGGTGTCGCTACCGCAGTTCAAGGTGCTTGGTCATCGGCAGCGAGCGATGGAGATCTCCCTTACCACAGGTATCACATACACAAAGGACACAAATATCATACGCCTTAAAATAACTGAGCTAACGTCATGAGTACGTGTGTTCGTGTGATTTAACTTGCATGCAACTCACAAGCTTATCGGCAAGTCAATTTAGTGAAATGAAGTACAAGTTGAATTCGTTAAACAACTCAAAAGAATGAAATTTTAATTTAAATATTTTTCTTTTACAGGAAACTATTCGCGATTGGCTTGCGAGATTCAATTTGTTCGCTCCATGGGGTACTATTTGATTCAGATTTACATCCCGTCTGGTCTTATCGTCATAATATCGTGGGTTTCGTTCTGGTTGAATCGGAACGCAACCCCAGCTCGTGTTTCTCTCGGAGTCACCACCGTGCTAACCATGACCACGCTGATGTCATCTACGAATGCTGCACTACCTAAGATCTCGTATGTCAAATCTATTGACGTATATCTCGGAACCTGCTTCGTCATGGTCTTCGCCAGTCTTCTAGGTAACAAAAGAGGAATAATGATTTAATTGTGTACTTTAAATATCATTGTTTCAGATTTTAAATATAATATTTAAATATTTTCGTGTAAATATTACTGAATTGTGATTCTGAAATCAGGTTTGACGTAAGACATATATTTTCTTTTGTCTTAAGCGCATTCATCTGTCTTTTTTGAAATGAAATGTAACTTCCATGTATATTAAATTAATAGAGCGTTACTTTTTAACATGAACTATATATATTATATTTCAATTAGATGTAAATGTATAAATACAAGTAATGCTTTGCGCTCGTTTTTATGAAAGCAATTATTTTAAAAATGTTTTCGTTTCAGAGTATGCTACTGTTGGCTACATGGCTAAAAGGATACAGATGAGGAAGCAACGATTTATGGCTTCTCAGAAACCAGATGTTGAGAAGAAAGTCCAAATAGAAGTACCACCTGGACCGTCGGAGCCGCTACCGCCGCCGAGGAAAAGCAAGCTAAACCGACCTCTGCCTCCATGTCGCTCTTCGGTGAGATCAAGTTTGATATACAGCATTGCTTGTCATATTAAAGAACGTATATCTACCTAAAATTTAGTCTTACAACGCTCATACGCAGGAAGTCCGGTTCATGGTGCATGAGCCAAAGGCGTATTCTAAAGGATGTACCCTGGAAAATACCATCAATGGCGCACGTGGCCCCGCTCCAGTTCCCCCACCACCGCAACCCGAGGAAGAACCAGCCGTACCACCGCACGTGATTCAGGCTTCAAAGGTTTGTTTGCTATGTTTACTTTTATATTACATTTAGCAAGGGTTGACTTTAATCATATATATATTGCGGTGCGAGGTTATATTCAGTAACCGCATTGCGATGGTTTAATTAACTGCCTCAGCGAATTTTGTGGTTAATAGTTTGACGCCTCGAAATGTACTATTAATTATAGAAGTCAAGGTAAACAAATTTTACAGGGTATCAACAAACTACTGGGCATCACGCCATCGGATATCGACAAGTACTCACGCATTGTGTTTCCGGTATGCTTCGTATGCTTTAATCTCATGTACTGGATAATTTACCTGCACGTTTCCGATGTAGTGGCTGACGACTTGGTATTACTCGGCGTAGAAAACTAAATACAATTGTTGGCGATCATTCCGGCGAAACCGACAGGTTACGATATTAGGATTTTAGATCAATCTATATCTTGTATTAGAAGAAAGTGCTTTTAATTGAAAAATAATTAGAAATACGCAATGTCTTCTTTTCACGTAGAATGAATTAATAATATTTTTTTTCTAAGATAAAATGCAATTAAAAAAAAACAAAAAATATAAATTGATGTGTTCTATTTCTACAATCTTGAAGTATGTTTATGATTAATATGATTTACTGACAAAGATAGCATTTACATATAGCACCTGAAATTATTATTAATTTGACAGAATTATGTTACAATTTTTTTTGATATGATATTTTCTTTAAAATTAAAACAAAGACTTAATAAGTGTAATTTCTATATTGAAAATACATCTATACTGTAGTTTACATGTTAATGTATTTAGATATGTGATCAATATTAATCCTTTTAATATTATTAAGAAAATAAATAGACAGAATTAAGTCTATCGCATGTCGTTCTCTTCTATTTTAATGGAAATACTAATCAGTAATAATAGGATGGTTGTCCGAATCGTAATCATTCTTAAATATGATAATATAACAATTATTACTTAGACATTAATACTGTTATTAATTAGGCTAGCCCTGCGTCATTTGTGGACATAACTATATATTATCAGGATAACCAAATTAGAAAATTAGTAAATATTCTTCAGAACTGTTCTATTTTATACAGTATCGGAATATCCCTTTAGTATAATATATAAATTAAAAACTACAAGCCTTTTCCTCCTACGTATATGTGTATCCATTGTAACTTCACTGAATTGAGACATATATGAGTGTTTCTTGATAGAAGATTGATGACCACGGGTACATAAGGTCATATTGTAAATACATATTTATATTACCCTTATTTAGAATATATGTTACTTACTATACCCTAGTCATGTAAATATTTATTTTTCAATTTGACATGTATACACGGGTATATCACGATTCAATATAAAATTTAGTGCACTGAACACTTTTTCTATCTATGTATGTATGGTTAAAACCTTCTTACATATATAACACATGCATTCATAGTAATAATAGCTAATAATAGCCCAGATTCACTGTCTTAAAGATTATTTCATAATAATTTATTCTTACACACTATTATGGAATACTTGTGGTAGAATTCGTAATTTAAAAAAAAAAACAAGACATATAAATCAAATTTATAAGGTTTATCTTCTATAATAATGGAATTTGAAGAGTGTGTGTGCATTACATTTATTTCAACATCATTAAATATCATAGTACAACATAATTATAATATCACGGTAACAAATATGAAAATAAATATTCATTTAATAAAATTAAACGAATATTATAATTTATCAAATATTACGGAATACCGCTGTGATTTATTTTTAAGACCTGTAAGTGTTAAGGTCTATTTTAATTTTAAGCTAGCATTTTTGGGTATGTTTATTTAAGTATGTATCTTATTATACTAACAAACACAAACAATAAACAAAAAAAAAACAAACATTAAAGAAAATTACAACTTCTAACGATAGTTTTGACTCTTTAAAAGGATTTTATAGTATTTAATTTTTTAAATGAGAGGAGATAATGATTTCCTTTAAATTTATATAGTTATTTTAGCCACGAATGAATGAACGTATAAATAACATGTCATACTAGAAAAGACACTTCTTTTTCAGACCTTCCTCAATGGCATATAAAGAAAGTATTAGAAAGTATAATAAGATGTGCAAATGAAATAATCGCTTAGAAATTGTAAAAGGTAGCGTAGGTAAATATACTTTAAATAAAATTTATCATTTAAGTCTAATTTTGAAAGGACAAAATATATAGGAACCAAGAGTTTACCTGCTAATTATTTTTCTAAGAATATTGATTGTCGCATAAATGAGACAAGATCGATTGTTGAAAGAGGTAAATGTTCTTGCGTTTCCGTGTTGTGTCCTTACGGAATAAATATTAAAATATAAAATAGTTATTTTCCTCTTAAGTTCTTCACATTGTTAAGCTTATGCAATGATACATTTGATATTTCTTAATTTATTTGTATTTCAGGCGTAACTAACTACTAAATAACGTCATAACATTAGCTACTTCTAAATTTTAAACATATAAGTGTATATCTATGTTTAAATATTGAGCATAAGCCTCTCATTGAAAACATATTTGATTTTAATTTAGGTGTTTGTTAACATATTAGGCGTAAATAGATTTCAATAACCTATAATAACAACGCAATCCATATGACTACCCTATTCTTTTGCTGTCAGATGTAGAAGATCTTAAGCATATAGTACAATAAATATTTCACTCAATTGTTTGTGCCGAAAATGTGATCAAAACTATTACAATCACTTGGAAATTGTATGAGTGTAATTGAAACTTGAAGATCATTTCTTCACAAATTAGTACCTGATAGAGCCGCATGTTATGGGCCGCACAAAAGTTGTAGAAACGTGATATAGTGTTGAATTTTAAAAAAATTTAATTCATGTTTTATCAAAGTTGACCAAACATTAATATTGTTATTGTAAAAAGAGTACGATACACCAGTCTGGATGAACTTTATGGTTCACAAATCGTTGCAAGACAGAAATAGTGTCGTAACCAATTGTTACATTAACCATGTTAAGTTTGTATTTTGAGAAGAGAAGATTTAAATATTGTTACATATTATGGTATTCAAAGTTGCAAGGCCCTGAAAGGATTTTATTTTTGGGTTAATATTGTTGAAATCATATAAGCTATGTATGAATGTAAATTACTAAAGTGAAGTAATATTATAAGACGTGATTTCATATGATATTGCACCTAGTTAATAAGTAGAAGACTAGAGTAGGTCCCGAGGGAGCGGACGGGAAGCGTCACATAATACAATGCGGGTTTAAAAAAATTAAAAGAATTCATTCATTCATCCATAAACCTTGCTGGCGAAACGAAATTCTAAATCACGTTTAAATAAAATCTAGTAATATTTAAACAAATTATATTGTGAAGTTAAAGAAAAATAGAGAAAATAATATAATTGATTTAACTAGACATCTACTAACTAAAATCAATATTTAATATTTACCACATTCCATATATTAATACTGACCGAAAAAACTTATAAATAAAACAATTATATTAAAGGATTAGGCAATGACAAGTAGAGCATATAGTGAATGTGTCAATAAAAAGACGATGATCTTTGTGTATGGGTGGTATTAAATATATGAATAAACTACACTTATTTATTGTACACAAAAATAAAGAAAAATGAAATAAGGTAAGTAAAGAAACATCGATCATATGCCGTCATTTGTTGATATATCTCTCGAAATTTATAGACTTTCTGAGCCCCTAGTACATAATATGCAATAAAACTTTATTATGATTATCCTTTTTCTAGAGTTTCAATTCCTGCAAAAGCACAATTACAATTTATGTATAAGATATAATTTTGTAATCATAATTACTTAATATATTTCGATCCCGTAGAATATATCTAATTGAATGATGTGAGCAAGATTAGAAATATATGTTGACTTCCTTTATACTGTATGTTTGTTATCGTAAAATGTTTTTTAACCTATAAGGTGCCAAATTTTGGACTTTACTTTTTTGTATTGGCTTTTTAAATGTTGTTACTCTTAAACTTTAATACTGGTTTGAAGTATAATTTTATTATAGTTGTAATGTTTACATTTATAAATGAATAATTGAAAATCTTTTATTGTACTTGTATCTTTGTTGATATTTGTGTCGTCCATATAAAATATAACGATAACTGACAATTGATAATTTTAAGTATGTGTAATTGTTTCTGGTTGTGTGTTATAATTATTGAAAAAAAAAATCTAGGCGTTCCAAATGATTTAATAGTTTGCGCTCGTATGTTATCTAATAAAATAGTTTATTGTGTCATAGAACCTATTTCACTACTGAAAATTCATCCAATTAATTTATTATAGTTGTAGCGAAAACAATTCAAAAGAACATGTAATTACTACAATTTCAAGCTAGGTTGCACTGATGAGGCGTGTTCTGGTAGTCATTATATAGAGATGAAATCGCGAGAGAGATCTAGCGATTTGTTGTGCGATCGTTGAAAGTAAAAGTAAATTCCTGCATGAATACCGGTCGAATCACGTCGCTTTCAGCATCTTATTGACCTGTGCGAGCAGGACGACTATACGTATACTCTAACGGAATTGCTGACAAAGTTTTAGTTTATTGGAATCGTTTTAATTTCTTCCGAATTTTTATACATGAATATGAAATGATGTGTTAATGTTCTTGACGATACTCAACTTAAAGTCGCTTTTATATATAGGAAAATAATAGCATTAGATTGGATAAGAACCTCCTGGAGGAGTTTGATGTAATGCGCATCTTTATCTCAATCATATCCAGAACCTAAGCAAATTCCGATATAAGCTGCTAATAGTTTGAAATATTTAACTTACCAAATTTATTTATAATGGAGAAATGGATTACAGATTAATTATTCTTGGCTTACAAACTGGTTTTCCGTGAGGTCTAAGATTCGAAAGTGAATAGATTAACATTAACACCGTCCGTCTGTAACAACCTGCAGACGTCGTTTATAATTCGTCAGTTTACCGTGTAGCTTTAATTAGGTACATAAATAAAATACACATGTATTTACAATTATTTTGAAGTACAAACTCAGTTCAAAATATTTTAGTACGCATTGCACATAAAATGTAGAATATATTTATGTATTAAATATATTCATCCAGCGTTTGTAGAGCATCGATTTCAATAAATGTTTATAGAAAGACTTTTAAATATGTTCTGTAGTATTTGAGTTGGTGTTATGTCTTTAAATCTAATGGTATAATTTTTCATGATTTATTCACAATTAAAAAGAAGTACCATCAATGTGCAATGTATTTATCCAACAGAAGTTGTAATTAAGAGTGCAAATTATATAGAACAAATGAAAATATTTTATATTCAATTTACGTATGTACCTTAATTAGCGTTTTTCTTTATGTTTCTCATGTTGACTCAAAAGCTTTTTCAAATGCGACGTTTTTCTAGTTCGTTAATACAATTCAATAATTATGTAATAAGGTAACTGTCTGTAGTATTTCATTCTTCCTTGGAGCAAAATTTTGTGGTATTGGTGTGATTAATGTTGCTCAAACTGTATAACTTCAAAACATGTAGAAACATTGTACGAAATTTAGTTCTGTGATTCAATAAATTATATGATCAATAATAATACTGTTTTATTTACACATAAAACATTTTTGGCAACAAGTGTGATTGTATATTATGCCTTATGTTTTTGTATTTTCAAGTAGTGACATTTGGGATCAAGGACTTGCGGGTTTGGTCAGTTGAAAAATTTGATGTTTTTAAGATATAAAGTAAACAGTTTTACAAAGTTTCTCCAGGTCGGTAAAGAGCCTTGCTTTGAGAGAAAGAAGGATGAGATTTTTCTTTTTTATCGATCGGTCTTGTATTTGAATTGCTTAATATACACCTAATACTTAACAAAAAAATATTAGTTAAAAAAACATCAAAGAATATGGAAGAACTGCAGAAGACCCGGCTAGTTCGATCACTTGAATTCTACATTTTCCTTTACGCATCAGAAACGTGGACAGAGCGAGACAGTGAAATATAGAAAATAGACGCGCTTGAGATGTGGTGCTGGAGAAGAATATTGGGAATACCCTGGACTACATTCCGATTAAACAAATCCATCCTCGAAGAACTCGACATTACACAGCGTCTATACTTCATTGTTCGAGCTCGCATCCTCAGGTACGTCGGACATGTGCGTAGACGATATGATGTGTCCATCGAGCGATTAGTAGTGCAAGTAAAAGTAGAAGGAGCTTGGACAAGAAATAGATCACCCATGAGGTGGACCGACTAGATCAGACTACAACGACAAAGAAAAAGAATAGTTAAAAATAAAATTATTAACCCTTTTTTTTCTTATGTGCCTTCGCATCATAAAATTTTCTGTTTATCGTGGATGGATCGATTAGGATGAAGAAAAATCTTAGGAAGTTTGGTCATATGTCTCTTTATTCCACGAAAAGGCATTCGAATTCAAAACTAGGTTGGACCATAAACTGATCATGTTAGTGGGATGTCTACATGAATCTTAATAACTTTAGCATTTGGGTTGCGTGTCTGAAAATCTTTCAATTTCAGATTAAAAAAAAAACAGAAAACAGTTATTCGCGTACTTATGTCGGTGCGATACTTATTTTAGAATTATTTAAATGTTATAGGCAAAAACGTAAAAGAAAGTAGCTCACAGCTGAATCGCAATAGCTTTAAAGTGAAATAGATACCTGGAAAACAACCGGCGGGAATAATGAGTCTGTGTAAAATAATTGAAATATATTATTAAACTATATTTCACGATAAGGATTAATATGGTATGATAAACAGTTTTATTAGGTTAGCAACATATAAAGCCGCTATCTCAGATTAGTAGTCTTCTCTATTTTTTGTATTATTAAACAAAATTATTTTAATTTTATATAAGCACCATCATTGTGTACTACTTGCTACTACTAGAATGCCTTGCTTGTGTCGGAAGAAGGTTGTGAGTTCACTTTTCAGATGTTCTTCGTCCATTAATTTTTTATCTTGAAATCAGACGGCGAAAGGTCTGGTGAGTATGGTGGGTGGGGCAGGACAGTCCATCCCAGTGAAATATTTTTTTCACGAGTTACTCTAGCTGTGTGGGGTCGGGCGTTATCGTATAAAAAATAAAATTTCCTTTGACTTTTTGGTAATCCAGCTGTAACACGATCTAGTCGTTTACAGTAATTAGCGGCTGTAATTTTACTATTAGTTGGCAAAATAATCCCGTTTATCCATACACTTAAAATCACCTTTTTGCTCGCGTCAGGTTTTGGTGTAGGTACACCTGTTTCTCCAGCTCTAAGCCATTGGCGCTTACGACTAAAATTGACGTACATGACCCATTCCTCATCTCCCCTATAGTAAAATTTTGCAACCATTCATGCATTACGATGCATACTCAGCAACTCCATGCACACATTGGCTCTCCCCTGAAGTGAAGGGGTATCAGTTAATGCAGCAACCAAACTGAATATTTCCACGCGAATCCTAAGATATGAAGATGATTTTCTATTGCAGTGTGACAGTAGTAAAGCTGGTTTGCCAGGCAACGCAAACTTTAATGATAAATCCTCTAAATTTACCGAAATTCACGAAGTAAGAACAGTGTCGTAGTTCCCTGCGAGAAATTTCCGTGATTTGCGTAACCTTTACTGATTGAAGTGCTGTCATTAAATTATTGAGACAGTCAACTCACGCTCTATTTATTTACTCTACTACGTTATTCCAGAAATTTCCGTATCAACCTAAAAGTTGGTCGTATTAATTTGGTGGGCTTATAATGTGCCAACCTAATATATTGATGAAGATTAGAAGCTTCTGTAGTTTCTCTATAACAGCTGTAGCTTGTGGCTTCGTACGCAATCGCTATTTATTTTTCCCGCTAGAATTTTTTTGTACTTAATTCAGCATATAATAACTTGACATTATGAGTGAAAATATATAAAATCTTTTATCGACAAAACCTAGTACGCAGTAGCATAGCCCCATATTATTTATTTTAGTTACTATACATAACAAAGTATAATAAAAATCTACAAAAAACAGATAGTCTAAAATAAATTACATAAAAATAGTATTCCACAGGCTGCGAATACTATGACTCAAGCAACCAGTGGTTAGGGTCAGAGAGAGTAGCCTCCTCACAATGCGGGCAGTCTCTTAAATTGCCGCGTTTTGTATCGCACCCTTTATTCAACTGTTAAGCGAGCCTTTCTTAAGAAGTTGGTCGAAGCTCTTCGCTAAAAATGCGTTCACCGATACAACTATCAGAATAATGCTAGTCGATTTAAAATCTTAAATGACGGTAACCTCGTGAGCCAAATCTGTGTATTTCATCAATTTTTCTGTCACGGCTTTCGTGGGACAGTAACATCGGACAACGTTACACGATTCTCGGATCAGTCTATTATGATAGAAGGCCTATTGGCAACGATGGTCCTGTCCGTGATAATAGATCGGTCCCAATGCAGCGTTATATAATTATTCCAGATCTGTTGAAGATTGGTCTATACCAGAATGGTAATACGGTACCTCAGTATCAACAAGGGTATATTTAATGGCAAACTGCTCATGAATGATCTTGGCCACTTGGGTTGTGTCTATGTAAGTATGTATCGTCCGCAAGATGAGAACAACCTAAAATTATATGACTAATAGACTCATCTGGACGACGATGTCGTCGAACGTTGCTCGAAAAATATCAATCGTCCCGATAACTTAGTAATCATAATTGCAAAAACAAACTCCTGAGTCTTCCTAAATAGGTTGCTGAAGCATAACCAAGTCACGGAGGATAATTGACCCACACCAAGTCCTCTGAGTGCACGATAGAAACTACCTTGTAGCTCCTTGTTCTTCTTTATGCGGTTTGAGACACTTAGTACCTGCAGCCTACGTCAATTCGTGGTAGCCCAGAAAAGGCGTGTGTCCATTACTACAACATCCTAATACATTCCCACATTCCTCTTAAGGAACTATTCCTTCAGATTAGATGCCTCACGGTTATATACGTTCTTGAGATTTAAATAGCCATGACCCCCAAATTTTCACATTATATCATTAATATAGTAGCAGGTATTGTTAATGACAACACGTTTTATTGGATATTTAGGATCGTTGTCGTCGTAGTCTCAGTCAACAGTCCACTACTGGGACGTAAGTCTCACCCATTGATCGTCACAAAGATCGATCGCCTGCCATTTACATCCAATGCATTCCAGCAATCTTGACCAGATCAACGGAGTATCTTGTGGGAGGCCTACCTACGCTGCGTCGACTGGTAAGTGGCCACCATTTTAGGACCATTTAGCCCCATCGGCCATTCGTTCTGTGAGCAATGTGCCCTGCACAACGTCACTTAGGGTGTGCTGGTCTGCAAACAATGTGGTTATGCTGCAGATAACGTCATTTTTTTATGCGATCTCGCAGAGACACTCTTAGAAAATATTGTATTAAGAGACGAGATTATTAACTGTTTCGGCTGCGGAAAAGACTCGGTAGCACTTTAAAAAAGGTACTACCTACCGCCGCCTGGGACAAGCTCCCAATT
>DWLR01000069.1:0-41539 GCA_018246295.1 Papilio alexanor hazarajatica | reverse complement strand
AAAAATAAAATATTATTATTTAAATCTTTGCATTTTTTAATATTGATTCCAAGAATTTTTTGATTCACCCTCGTATATTGTTTTATTATTTTGTAATTTATTATATTGTTATTTAATGTATTGTTATTATTTTTTTACTTTATTATTTTATAATTTGTTATTTTGATATTTATTTTATTATCATTTATTATTTTTAATTTGTAACTATTTTTTGTAATGTATTATTTTGTAATTATTACATTTTGTCATTTTTTTTATTAAAGATTTATTAAAAATATTCTGTCACGTTTTTAAAATCGAAAAAAAGCAAAACAGAGAAAACAATTGTTATCCACTTTTCAACTATCTTATTATTAATGGATCGATACGTTCTACAACTGACGACCAAAATAGAGTGTGGTAGAGACGATAAAGTGGTGATGGTTATTGCGTATGTTTGTGTGAAGCAATCGTTTTTTTGATAGGTCGAGAATCGGCTCATTTGACAACTTATAACAAGTGCAATTACAGTAAGTGAGATACATAGATATTGTGCCTGAAAATTAACGGCGGCGCTGCCTGAAGCCCAAAGCCCCTCTAATTCATATAATATTAGCAAGTCTGCAGGTTGATCGGTGCACCCATACACAGTCCGAACTTCTGCTCTTTGCGCAAGTCGGTGCTATGTTAGATATAGTATTGTTAGTATTATCAATTAGGGGATTTGCAATTATGAAACCTTTTACAAGCTATGAAAGGAATTGCAGAAAAGACCAAGAAAGGACGTCTCTTTAAAACTAGCTGTCACGCTGCACAGGATTTTACAATTACAATCTCGTAATAAGCATCGAGATATGTCAATTAATATCAGTGCCATACCCGTGGTACACGTTTAAGTTTTGAAGTAGGTTTTTCGTTTCCATGTTAGTCCGTACATATCCTAGTGGATATTTTCATTGGTCTGAAAAGCGAAACAAAACTCCAAAACTGGTAGTACAAATTTGACAGATAAATGAAGTACATACTCAGCCAAAACTAGATTTAGAAGGGATAAAGGTAAACTTCCTGTTTCAGCAATACGTAATGGGATCAAAATATTTGGTTCAAGAACAGTTCTCTGCAGTACATCGCTTGTATTCGTGTCGAATATATTTCGCACAGTGCACAAAATATAAAATTACATTTAACATTATCAAATTTATGTAGAGAGATAATAGTTTTTTGAATGCCAAAATAGTTTAATAAACATTCAAAATTAAAAGGAAATATTAATATAAATAAAAGAAAAATATCTATAATGCAAGTGTATTCAATATTGCGAGGTGGGGGAGCCATGAAAATCGAGCGATTACGGCATATGAATCGGTGTTGGGATTAAAATATCCAGCTTTAACTACAATAAAGCTGAATAACAATATTGTTCGTTGTAATAAAATCCACTGATCTCATTATAATCGTACAAATTGCAATATACATTATAATTTCATTGTGGAATTGTGGCGAACTGTGAAATAAGTCAACCCCTCGTTTATTGAATTTATTGTAATCCTTCACTGAAATACTTTTGCATTATAGTTGTTATTATTTGTTTATTATTAATTGATTATTATTATAAACACAAAGTCTAATGAAGTTAATGTGTAATTATCTTTTAACGAGGTTTGATGTATCTGCTTTAGTATTTCTAAACCGATAAGATTCTTCTCGGAGAAAAGATCTCTTTCTTTCTTTCTTTGCGAAGAGAAAAGAGAGAAAAGAACTCAAAATTCCTAGCCTTAAAAATGTCTTTTAGGTAATCTGTCTTCTGGGCGATGGTGATCATGTTGAGACGGCAGCTGCTACTTTGCTTTATTAGGCTAAGGAGATAACTATAGTATCTGTTTTTCATTAGAGTATCAAGTTTTATATAAATTATATTAATAAGGTAACAATGTAGTAGTTGATTTGAGAATCTACCCGAATGAAGCTGGGGCGGTTTGTTCGTTTTTAATACGTATAAAACATTTTATTTCTCTTTAATTATTAGAATATAATCTATATAAAACTTCTATATAAAAAACAAAACACACTTTTGTTTTAAGTCTCAACAAAGGCGGCGAGTTCCGCGAGACGAAGAGTAGGTATAAAGGCAAAACGTCTGAAAGTAAGACGCTGGATTAAAGTTGAAATTCGTTCAAAAGGTACTCTGCAAACATTCCCCTCGTTCTAATGAGTTTTAAACTTTGCTTCTTTTTAAGATTAAGCCTAAAATTGTGAAAAAACTTTGCCGTGTGTTGCGACGGACTTTGACATTTGCACGCAATCAGAAAATAGTATAAAATTAGCGGAAAATTAAGAACTTCTTGATGTTGAATATAAGAAAATTAAGTTTGTTGCTAATTCTCAGTTCTATTTTTTCTTTTGCGAATTATGACAAAAGTATAGTAATGTTGCTTTATTTTTAGAAATAATGATATATTGCATTTGTTTTGATTACAACTTTATTTTCTGCGATCTTTAGATTTATCAGCTGGTATCTAAAAGGGGCAAGATTTCATTCACTTAGTCTTTTTTTCAAATTCTTTCATAGATAGAAAGGTCTTCTTTAGACGAATAACTAAGGCTATATTTCATTTATTATTTGTCTATCTAGCTGAGCAATGTAGGGGCGGGGTGTTAGTCTTTTCTATGTTTAGTATATTACGTATCTGGATTTATATATCCTAATTGAAATAGAAATGTAATATTTTTAAGTGGCATATATTTTTTTTTAATTGAGGGAGTTATTTTAAAAAAAAGTCACCGCATCTTTGATTTAATGTTAAATGAAACAAAGTTGGTGGATTATTAGCACGGCGTTGGATGTTTGTGGAACACTTCAAGAGTCAAACTTAATTTAATTACGAGCGGTGCGTTTTACTTTTGCCGTTTTCCGTTGACCCAACGCGACCACAACTCTTGTTTACAGTTTACCATTTAGTTTTTACTCCTGTTTGTTAGTTTCTAGCACTAAAATGTAATGCTTTTGATAATATATACTTTTTAAACTATGAACTACTGCTTGATCATAATTTCACCAGATTTTAAGTGGCAATGTGATCATAAGATGTGCCTGCATTGGCTTACCATTAACCTCACTTGAACATTAACTCTTCAAGCTACCAAGGTTATAATCAGACGAAAAAACTGACGCTTGCAACTTTATCCAATACATGATATATCTATAAAATACAATATTATAAAAAGTTATGGTGATAAATTTAACCCTATCGCAAATCGGTGCTATTTAGTAATTACTGACTTAAATTAATTTACTTGTTATCTAAATATTTATTTGGAGAGGGATTGCAAAATGTAATTCTTCTATCTCAATTCCAATTAAAATTTAAATCCCATTGCTCGAGGAAATGTTTATAGAGTTATTCAATTGAACACTTTTTACTTCACTGAACCAATATATAAATAAAAATATTGTTGTTTTTTTAACTGTTGATTGAGAAGAAAAAAGTCTAATTTATTGATAAGTAGCTGTACGACGAGAATTGAAACTGAACTAGTAGCGAGTTTTAAAAAAAAGCAATAAGTCCAACTGACTCTATGACACTATGACCATTACTGACTCTATGACCCTATGACTATTACTGACTCTATGACACTATGGCTATTACTGACTCTATGACCCTATGACTATTACTGACTCTATGACACTATGACTATGACTGACTCTATGACACTACGGCGAAGAATACGAATCACATGATAATTAAATCTTTAAAATCGTTCAACTTATTTAGGCTACAGAAGGTCACAATGAAACGGACATACATATGTATGTATATACACACATATACACATACATACGTACCCACGAAAAACATTGCCCTCCTGTCAATTAACAGTTTACTTTTGCAATTTCTATTCTCGTCATACACTTTCAATTCTGTAGTTTCAACTAGTTGAATAAAGAAAGAGTGACGAGCCAAATTTAAGGTGTAAAAACGAGTGGCAGTCTTCCAACTGAACAAAGAAAGTTTATCAAGTTTAATGCTTAATTAACTAATCATGTATTAATTAATTTTTTGATTAAATATGTGTAAAACATAAACCAATTATAGAGAGGATTTATTGTTCTTTGAAATCGAATTTGTCTTTAATAGAAACTTTGTTAAATATTGATTATTTTGAAAAATTACAATTAATTCGTTAAATATATACGGTACATCATACTCACGCCAGTAACCCAGAGGGGTAGCAAAATTATGATGCTGAGAATTAGTGATGTTAAAAAATATATACTTATTATTATACTAATATATTTGAGGAAATTAGATAATTAAATTGTTACTTAGGGATAATTACAGTATTATTTAATTATTAAGAAAAAAAGGTTAAAAAAGATTAGAAAACAATAAATCTTGTTACGATGAAAATGTTGTGAGGAATTTTTGTCTGCTTTTATTTTCTTATTTAAAATAAATTATTTCAGATTTTAATTAAAATTATAACAAGCCTAGACAGCAACTGCTTGAAGTTATATATATACGTTAAATTTAGTTACACTGTTAGTGATGGATTACTTTTTATATTAAAATAAAAATATATTGTAATAGAATATCTGAACATTGAAATAATATATGAACAATTATTATAACCGAATAAAGTGAAGATAATGGTAGAAATAAATAATTTAAAAACTAACATGAGAACACACAAGTTCTCGTTATGTACTTTTTTTCAAATAGGTGGCGTTGACCTCAATCTTAAAATAAATGATGACAATCATCCTGGTCAGAACTTTGTAATCAAATGTATTGCTATTGGTCCTTGATAATTACATAAAGTTTCAATTTAATCTGACGTTTTTGAAGTTGGTGAAAAAAGAGTCCGTTACACACATACCAGTGAAGCTAATAGCATGGAAATAATAAGTTATTACTAAAGACGATTGTACTTGGTTAAAATGAACTATGTCTCCCTGATCTTTGCTAAAATAAAAATAGCGTTGTCACGGTATAAAATGTTCATACAATTAAATTGATTAGAGTTTTATTTTACACGTTTATGGAATTCCACGAGAGTTAAATCTAAACGATGTTGTTTAATTAGTACCGGCTTAATGAATTTCACCAGCGAACTCAAAATATTTACCGCGAACAAAGGATTGCAAAACGTTTCAAAGTAATTCGGTTATCTCATTTATAACTTGAAATTGGATCCGAACCTTATTCTTTGTTTTAATCGTGTATTGATTTAATGTTCCCTTCGTTGCGTTATGATAAGAAAGACCTACATATAGCTATTTAATACGAAATAAATAAATTTGCAACAACAACGTCATTGAAAAAAATTCGAAACGCCGATAGCCTAATGGGTAGGTTTATCCAATACACTTGATTTCATAATGTTTAAAAAATCGTAGTGTAGTTTTGAATTGATTACAAAACATAAGTATGCTGTATAATAAAATAATCTTTTATTCTGAACACTTACAAAGTAAATCACGTCCATTTCCATATTCCATCACATTCATATTAAGAAATATAAATAGAAATAAAATCCTGAGCAATATTTGCTACACTTAGAGCCGTTGAAATATTTAATATTAATTTTATTCTCAAACGTACATACATATGGAAGAGAGCATGTGATCTCATATATGAAATAATTTCAATTATATGTCCCGGGTTGTGCTTCTTAAACATATATGACGGGAGCCGTAATCAGCGAATCGGAGCAGAGCTTTTGCGATTCAAAGAAGCGGCTCGGAGGAATTTAGATTAAAATTGATCCCAATAGATGTGCGGTCTAATGTGTAATGTAATCTGGTCATAATATTTTCTATGATATTAAACCTTTAGAAGATTGTGATGAAATATTTATGTATTTAATTCATCGTGAGTTTTTGCTTGGCATTGGTACGCCTCTTTTCTTTTACCTCAGTAAAGTAGTAGGATGCTTGCCTTCCAAGCCGCAGGTCGTGGGTTCGATTCCCACCTAGAACAAACATTTGTGTTCGTGAAAATGCCTGTTTGTCTTGAATCTGGATAAAGTAAGGTCTGTAAAGACCACCGGAGGATGGGCAGCAACGTCTTTTTCTAATACGGTGGAACATATTGCAATCACCAACCCGCCTGCCAAACGTGGCGATTATGGCACATTTCTCCCCAATGATGCAATCAATGGAGGAGGCCTATGTCGTCCAGCAGTGGACGATCATAGGCTGAGATGGATGTTAATATGATCCTTCTTACCTGTGGTCATTAATCAGATTTTTTTTATTTTTAATAGAGAATAAACTATAGACTAAATAATAGAACCGTGGTTCTTGAGGGAACCTAGTGAAAATGTAGATGGCTTATATGACAATAAAACAGCCATCAGCCATAAACAGTATAGGCGCATAGACATATTTTTTCCAATAATTGGCGCACGACTACTATTTAAATGCAATAAATGCACACAGCGTCCCGAATAGTCAGCGAGCAGCAGACAGTAAAAATTGGGCGTACCTAATCAAATTACAAGTTTTTAACGTCAATACGTAAAAAAAGGGACATAGGACACAAATAGCTTTTGTGTTAGGTGCGCCTTTAATATTATTTATCGACGTATCAGCGTTGCTGTATGACTAGTTCGATTGTATTGTTCAGAAAATAAAGATTTGCATTAAATATTCGCCTGGTAATTATGGTGAGCAGAAGATCAATCCCCTAATTTGCTCTTGCTGTTCTCTCTAACTACTTTCCTGTACTGAGGCTGACAATATATCTCTTCCAGTTGTTGCAGGTATTTATGATTAACCCTTGCTTACATCATGTAGACTGCTTGTTCGTTTCTGAAAATAAAATACGCCATATAAAATAAACAGCAAAAAAGGATTTCACATAATATTCTCTAACTTGCTATTATTAGGAAATGAAAGTGTTTCAGATCCTCATTACTTAAGAGATGAACAAATTCTTAGTCTTAGATTAGACAAAGTTTTAGTGTGTGCTCGTTATAAAGTTAGGAAGCTAAGAATAAGTATAAGTTACTTTGTTCTAAGTCTAAATTTCTTATTCAACATTGCAGAGTTTACGATTTTTGTTCATCATAAATTTCTTCCATATTGGTTTTGAACGAAGATAGCAACTATGGTGCATAAGGTGATCTATACTAAGATAATCTGACAATAAACGAGAGGCGGTTAAACAAATTTAATTTAAGGTGATTTAAATGAGAGACTATTAATAAAACAATTAATGAAATGACTGAGATGGGCTCTATACATTTCATCAAAAAACGATTATGAAGTAATTATATGAGAACATTGTCTGCCACCGGAACTTATTACTATAATAAGGGCAGGTTTTATTGCCTTTATAATAAAGCCATCAACCTTCCGTCTTTCTGAAAAGGTTAACTTATGTAATTGTCTTAAATTTGATTGAAATTAACTAACTTCTAAAATATTTAGTATATCAATAAATCCCTGGTCTATGTTTTGATGAATAGAGACTCCCTATTATAATACTAGTAGTTGATTTAAACAATCAATAAGCCCGACTGTCTGTACTCCTATAATACTCCTGGGAATTCTTCCCAGGAGTATTATAGGAGAATTCTATAATACTCCTGGGAAGAATACGAAGCGAATGATATCTTACTTTTTAAAACCGGTGAATATTGGTCAAGCGCTAGTTTATTCCTTATAGACAAAAAAAAAACTGTTCCAGCCGCTTACGCTACAGGAGGTCACAATGGAACGAACACTCATACATACTAGCGATAAACACAACACTGATGTCAGGCGGACAAAAAAAAATAATCAGCAAAAACAGCTTTGTAGTCATCTTCCTGCCCTTTTCCCACCTTCGTAGGGTCGACACATTATGTCCTACTCTTCCATATATCCTGGACTCTACTGTAGTCCATACTGTTACTGGCTGTGGCTATAGTTTTACAGCCGGCCGTACGCCTGCCTGACGCTAACTCTCCTCGGGAATATACTTATATATTTACTACGACATTAATACTCAAAGCAACAAAATATACAAAATTTGTTTCCGCTCATATAACTTCCAGTTTAATTGATTGGATTGATTCTTCAAGAAGTTGGGGTTAATACTTCATTACAAACACTTACGAATTTACTGTATTATTTTTACATAAACCTACTAAACTAATTATGTAATTTAGGACTAAATACATGCATGCTTCCCTGGTAAGGGTTATTGCTTCCTTGGTATGGAAGTGAGTATTAATAAAAACGGCTCTGTAGTATGAAGATGAAAGTATATAGTAGGAAATTTTAAGTTTTTATTTGACAATTTTATTAACAAGGAAAAACACAGGCCCTATCAACGTCAACGCCGGAAGCATTTCGGGCGAGACATTTTTTATTACAACAGCCTTTTGCGCCCGCACCGGATGAAGTGTAATTACAAGTAATTAATTTTTACTTCTTTTACTTTACCGCATCCGGCCCTTAGCACTTTACTATTTAATTAATTTCTCAAAACGCTGCCCTGCCATCTTACTTTTGAGGTATAAAGAAGTTGAAGTTATTAATTTTCAAGGACTTGTATAAATGTTTTTACGGTTCAACATCTTTTAGACATTCTTAAACGCTATAATGGTTTAAAAAGGTACTAAAAACAGAATTAAACACATTTTAATAAGAGTTTCGACATAGTGAATGGCTATCGAATACAGAGTTCGCATAATCAGCTTGCTGATGCTTTGTAATTAAATCGGCTATATAAATCTGCACATTTCTTTTATGGGCGGCCTTTTTACCGCCCTGCTGCTCCCCTAGCATAAATGAAGCCAGAGACATGGGTTATCTGTATTAAATAAAAGTCAAATACAATTTTTTACTTAGTCTAAAATTTCACAATTGGTGAAGGACTAGTTTTTGAGGTACAATTTTTCTTAATACTATTTACAACTAATAACTACTATCTTAGGTTAAAACATGTATAAAATTTGTAAAAGGTAAGTGACTAGGTTTTATTACAATTAATTCCAAATACTAACTTACTAACAATTCTTTGGACGTTATTGGATTGCCTCTTTTAATTATGTTTTATTTATTAATATGAATTTTGTGCTATTCTTTTACAGAATTTAATAAATACTTGTGCTTTTTCTTTTTGTGCTATTATTTTATTAATGTTATTGTTTTGCTAGCTCGTCGCGATTATGGCACATTTCCCCCCAATGATGGGTTAATGAGAGAGGCCTACGTCCAGCAGTGGACGATCATAGGCTTAGATGGTAATTTCTGGCAGCTAGTATCTGAGGCGCTATCCCATATGGATAGCGCCGCGCCGAACCTGCCGTCAATTTTGCTGCCGTCGGTGAAGATCCTTACATCGACGGCAGCTAGCTGGGCAACTTCGTTACCGTACGTAATACAGTCGAAATGTATCCCTCCCAAGTGAGCGGGGTGCTGGGTCTCTTGAAACTTGGACGACCTCTCCAAATCTCGGTCCCCCAACACCCGCTGGGAATGGTCCTTCTTTACTTTATAAAGAAGGGTTGCCTCTTGGACCCGAAGGTCTAGAGATAACAACCCAGCGAGTGTTAGGGCAGCGTTTAGAAAGACCATCCGATAGGCCCACACTATTTTTTGAGCAAATCCCCGCTGCACCCGATCTAGCAACTTGTGAGTAGTCTTCTTCCGCGCTACCGGCGCCCACGCATTGGCCGCATAGAGAAGAATAGGTTCCACTACCGCCACGTACGTGGTCCTGATAATCTCGAAGTTCAGACCCCACGAGATTTTTGCGGCGGTTGACAACTGACGATAGAGGCCGTGCGCTTTTTTGCAGATTTCGTTTATGTGAATGTGCAATCAAGGTATGCTTATCGTCAACTGTCAACTAGCGACACCAGTACAACGAGCTTCCGTCTTCCGACTTCAGCCCTTATGTGCTGCATCATGACATAGGGAGTCTTCGGTACTCCGCTATCATTGGCGCATTGTGCTTCACCACCATCTTTTCAGGGACCTTCCCCATTACGGGGAGTAGTCCAATAGGACGATATGACTTGGGGTGCGTGTAGTCTTCTCTATTTGGTTTCCTAAGCGCCTCAATCGCTGCCTCTTTCCACCTCCTGGGGAAATACGCTAAGGCCAGGCAGCGATTTGAAAGGGCGAGGAATAACTTCGGATCCAGGGTAATAGCCGCATTGCATATGTCTACAATGAGGTCGTCTGGGCCAGGGGCTTTCTTCGGGTTGAAGCTTGACGCGGCCCACATGAGCTCGTTCTTTGTGAAAGGGGGGTCGCATTAGTTATCATATCTTATCTTTACGACCTCGTTTACTTCTACGGCTAACTGTCTCATATTTTTGTGGGCTGAGTCATCTTCCCCGACGTCGTCATCCGCAAAGAACGTTTCCGCGACCACCCTGGCCAATTCCTCCCCATTCAGCGCTACTACATTCCAAACCAGGGGAATCTCTTTCGACCTCAATGTTGTGTGGCGTATCACCCTGTAAATGCCCTCCCACATGTTTTTTCGGGTCTGTCTCTCACAAAAATCCTTCCAACTTTGGGTCTGAGCCCTGTTCACCTCCGCTATATACGCGGCTTTTACGTTGATATACTGCTGCATCACCCATCCTCTCCGGGCCGGCGCCGCGCACGATATCCGCCTCTTTTTCCTTAGAACATCAGTTTTGAGGAAAGAGAGCGCCTCGGACCACCAAAGCAATCCTTCTCGCCTCCTCTTCAAAATTCGGGGCATTGTATCCCTACAGACCTCTACGGTTTCCACGTATCTATCCATTTCTTCCTCAAGCCGTTTTTTATGGTCTATCCGTTCCATTGCGGCTGATGTAATGCCCTTCTCTTTCCATTTTGAGGCGAGTTTCATACGAAACTCGCCCCAATTTGCTTTCCTTGTATTGTACTCCCGGGTAGGGCTGACGATTTCTACACCCCGAGATTTCTGAAGATTTTATTCGAATAGAATTGCCCTGTGGTCCGAGCTGGATATGTAGTCCGCTAAGCGCCAGTCCACCACCCTGCCAAGCAGGGCTGTGGTGCAAGCAGTGATGTCCACGCAACTAGTAAATCTTCTACCACCGCGTTTGCTATCAAAAGTGGGCTCAGACCTCTGGTTTAACACATGCAGAACCAACTGGTCGAGCTTCTCTATGTCCTGTCTCTTTTATTTATTTCTTCTGGGGGCGCCGTCTTTTTGTTCGGCGCCACTGTGTCAGGAACTGTGGTCGCAGGGGGAGCGGCGGCTATTTCTTTCCTTTTACTGTCCGCCTTCCCTGCTTCCCACTCAACTATGTTTTTCCGGACCTTAGAAGTCTTTTCCGGTGACTTCTCTGCACGGCAGGTATCAATTTTCTCCATTGTTGTGGCAGCGGCGGCGATGTACTCCTTTTTTTTGTCGGGTGTGCGTATTCCAAACATCTTAAAACTTATGGGATACGTCGATTTTTAAAACTTATTTCTATGTCTAGGTCAATAAACGTTGTTAAAACTTAAAAATTTAGGGCAATAGACCCAGTCTTACGATTAAAATACAATATAATTATACACAGAAAAAGAAAATACAATAATTAAAATATTAAAATTAAAACAATACGCTATTTTTATTTACAATTAAAATTAAAGTTTTGATCAAAAAACCAAGTTAATATAATACTAAATTAAATACTAGATTAAAATACTGACCGCTATTTACCCTTATACACTTAGCTAAAAAGCTTAAGTGTGTGTCAAAAAGCTAAAATATATAAACTAAAATTGGGTCAGTAGGGACCCGGTCAGTCTTAAATTTTTAACAGCTAAATTAATTTCGTCGCGGCCTAATGCTTTTTACAGCTTTTACACTTTATATTTGTCTTTATCTATTTTTTACAAAAGTTTTTCAGTTTACGGGGATGTCTTTAGGCCAAAGGTAGGTAAAAAGTTTTTGACCTATAACTTTACTATACGTCGTCCAAAAAGAACGACCGATATGTCACTCCACTCGGGGTCGCTAGTTTTGTCCACTCACCTTAAATTGCTTTGCGCGACCAAATTTGTCGGACCACGTGACCATGTGGTTTTTAGATTTTTACTTATATCTATCTATCTATCTAGCGATTTCTTGCTCAAAAATTCTGAAACTTGGCTGGATCATGGGCCACCCAGGGCCTCTTAACGCTGTATACAAAAGAACCTCTCGTAGATATTATTTCCAAGTTTTAACTGGTTTTGTGTCGAAATTTTTTATCTTAT
Source organism: Papilio alexanor hazarajatica (assembly GCA_018246295.1). Taxonomy (NCBI): domain Eukaryota; kingdom Metazoa; phylum Arthropoda; class Insecta; order Lepidoptera; family Papilionidae; genus Papilio; species Papilio alexanor. The sequence continues at coordinate 29,352 of DWLR01000069.1, read as the reverse complement.
ATTTCGATGTTTTGCCAATTCTCATCCAGAAGTCCGATCTTGGCGCCCGATATGTCGGACGCCTCGTGCTGACGCAGGCTTTCCACTGGCACTAAGAAATCGAACGCGACAACTCGGAAAGTCCGACCACGTGGTCACGTGGTTTTAATTTTTTTCACTAAAACTTTTCAATCTTGTTGGGTAAAATCCAATTTTTTGACGTGCACAGAATGGTGTATTAAAATGTATATCACAAAGATCTTATTTCGGCAGCGTTCTCTGCCAAAGTTTCAAAATTCACCACTTTTCCAGTTTTTTGTTTATAACTTTCACAGTTTTCGTCACAAACACTTTTAGTCACTATATTCACATAGAACTCGTCGTTCACATTACACTCCTAAAAAGATGTACAAAAACAATGGTACATAAGATAATTCTAAAACTTATTTAACGTGTGAATGAAAAGGGGACGGTGAACTTTAAATATACATCGTTAGTAACGTACAATAAATAAATATTTATTTAAAACTTGAGGCAAATAAAATTGGTCCATAATTGCGAGCCATGATACGGGCCGCCTTCTCAGATCAAGTTTTAATCTTTATTTCTGAAGTCTTTAAGAGGTACAAAAATCGAACTTTCATGACGTTTTTAGTATGAGGAATGGAGTATTATTGTCGAAAGAATTAAAATGTTTTTCACATGACAGTGATTCCCTTACAGACTATGAAATTTTAGAGAACAATCGTTTAGTTCCGTATATAATTTATTTATTGGAAAGTAAAATATCTTAGAACTGTTTCAGTTTGGATAACGAAATCTTTAAAATGCGATATATTTTGATATTTATATGTTATATTCACTTCAATTGTTTAAACACCGGCTATTGTATTTAAAGCGTGTATTATCAGCTTGTACTTTGTATTGTCAGCCTGTTATTTCCTAATTATAAATAGTTATCTAATTTTTAGTACAATTATATTATATAACCTATTACAGTATTATTATAACCTTAAAATGCATCGAATTACATATTAGTACAACTAAATGTTTGACTTTATTTTGTTTTATGACGTTGTATCATTTTAATAATAATAGCTTTATCGTGTGACCCATCGCGATTCCGATAACATATTTAATGAATTTCCCGATAAGTTAATCCATACATCACTCAGCCCTACAAAGGGATATTCCGATGAAATCAACCTTTGCCAACGTAATGGCCGAAAATAATATAAAATGAATCCGTATAAGTTCCGTACTGTTCATAAGAGGATCTAATTAATGTATTACATCTTATACCTTACAATTTTGCAGAAAAGTAGACTTGGTAGCTTTGGGCTTAGGAATTGAGATGGATGACATCTATACTAATACTACAAACACAAAAGATTTTATTTTATTTTTATATTTGTCTATCTGTACATCCGAGCGAAGGCAGGGCGAGTTGCTAGTGATTAATATAATGAGTATATTCAAACGTCATGTCAACCGCGATTAAGTTTTAAAAAAAGTTAACCCGCAATACGACGAGGAGTCAAATTTTAAAGCGCTTTGTCCGCTTGTATGCTCGCTCTCGGAAACTTTCCTCGTTTAACTTATTGTCTTTTGTATTGCTACCACAAAAAGCCGCCGTAACTATAAGAATCATACTTTTATGATTCAACTAATTAAAATGTATTGTTTGTCTGTATTTGTGCTTATGGAATATATTAATTAATTTTATGATATAGTGGCTTTAAGCAACTGTTATGATTTGTAACATTTATATGATTTTATGACCTAAACTTGAAATATTAAATGTGGAATGTAGTAGGTACTTGCAAAGAAAATATGTAATCATACACTGCGTAATGTGACGATTGCTTCAGTCGGATTAAACGTCTTAGACTAAATAACACCAGCGTTTTATTCAGTACATTACAAAATGTTAGTAATAAAGTTAGCAATTCTACCAAGGAAAACCAAGTAAGTAAATCTTTCGCGTCTTCTTATCCCACTGGCGTGGACAGAAATTGTAATTTCTATCCGGTCGACTTTTTGTGATCCACTAGTCTCGGTCATATTCGACACCTAACGTTTAGGAATTTTTGAAAAATTCATACCAATATTTCGTCTAAGAGAATACTGTAATTACCACGAGAACATTTTTCACATGAAAACCAAATTAAATAAAAGAGTTACTTTCAAAGTCAATCTTTTTTAAACGAATATCGAACTAGAGTCCGTTTAATTCAACAAATAAATCTATTAACTTATTTACATTTTGCAATCTGTGCTGGTAAACATTTAGTATTCAGCGGTTAAATTCATTAAGCAGTATAATTAAAAAACAATGTTTATGGTTAATTTGGCGGCGTTCACTTTAAATGCCCTGAAGCTAATTTTATTAACAAGTTTGCTCTGTTACTCGTATAGACGAAAAGCATGACCATTTATTAAAAATTATATTTTCACGAATGAAATGATTACCATTAGAAATCATTTTGTTTTTGATTTAATGATAAATTAGTTATTTAGCTTGTTGCTCTATGATTATCTTTGCTCTATGATTATCCTTATTGATATCCTTAATATTTTCATGGTGGGAGAGAGAGGGAGAGACGTCAATGTGCGTGACAGAAGCTAAACACGAAAGGTTTTCTATTTGGACTTTTTAATCGACATCGTCTTTCCTAAGATAAACGTCAAAATATCTACGTGAATCTTGTCCCATCACATTTAAACCCTTTGCTTTGAAGCATAATAAGAGTGAAAACTATTTTCATAGTATCACTAGTACACTTCTAAAATACTATAATCAGTTGCTCAATTGATCCAATTAAAAAAAAGATTTCAATAAGGTGATTTCATAAAACCACAGTTATTAAAGTAATGTACGGCATCCTTTTTATAGTAGCAACAACAAAAAAGATAAAAAATTTAAAAAAGGAAAGTTTCCGAGAATGAACTAAAGATCGGATGAAGTGCTTTAAATCCTCTTTGTCAAAAATGTTGTCTGAAAAGTTTTTTTTTAAATATATATTGTTGCAGAAATAATACATACTCTATATTAGAAGCGTTATAGGATCCTAACCTGAAATTCACACGATATTTACAACATAATTTCAGGCTTTTTAAAATCTAATTCGAACCTTTGATTTCTTCGTTTTTCATTCAGCCTTTTAAAAACAAATTCGTACGAATTTTATGTGAATTTGACTTCGATTTTGACGATCGTATTTGATATAAAAGCGGAATTTTGGATGATTCGCATGATTATAGTTTTGTATGTACACTGATTATATAAGCGCTAAGCGGTACTGGATTATTGCATAGCTAAACTCAGAGTGGCCTCCTATTGTCAAAGGCAAATTTAGCAATTTTCACCAGTCCTGTAGAGTATTGCGTGTTCCGAGAATTCTGAGGATTCGATTTTCTTTATTATTGTAAATTCATTCCTTAAATTGTCTGCAATTGAGAATACCACTTATGGTTTGAGAAGCAGACAAATACGAGTATATTCAACTGAAAATCTGAAGTTAATTGATAAAGCATAATGACTCAAAAATAATAATATTGAGTTTTTTTTTTACAAATTCAGTCTGATATATACAATGATAAAAGTGCATAAAACATCTCAAATATGTTTAAAAGCTCGTCAAATATTTGTGGACATAAAATCCACAGCGTACATAGCATTATACGGCAACTCTGTTAACACAGATAATGGATTTCTCGGCGACTTAATCCATATATCACTCAGGCTTAAGCGAGACGTGCGGGTGAAATCAACCGTTGGCAAGTCAATGACCAAAGCTTAAATTGAACCTGAAATTATTTATTATACGGAAACGGAAATTGGAGCAGCATTTAATTTTAATCACAAATCTTTGTTACATACGTATCACATGATGTAAAATAAATTATAAGATTAGAAAAGAAAATTGATTGTCAATATTTTATAATAAAGTACTGATATTAATATTGTTATTTAGTAAGCCGACAGAACTTAGAACCTCAGTTCTAGGTCTAACTCTTCTGGGATGTTGATATACTCTTCACATGATTTATGTTAGCAGTCAATGAAACAATGCATTCCGTTGTTGCGGATTTTTGTAGTACCGGTCGTTATTTAATATCAGTTCCACTCAGAACCGCTTCCTCGTTTCGCTTCGTCGTGTAAATCAGTAGAATATTTAAAAACAATATTTTTTTTAAATGTAAATAATCAATTATTCAGCATTTACATTTTTTAAATAGAATACGCGTCCGCTTGGTATATTGTGGCATTTTTGAATAGGTATATTAATATTTTGTCCGTGTCGTGCGAGATTCATATAAAATTTGACGAAACGGTTATTATTCGTCAAACAGAGTTTTCATTTCCGAAGCAATCAAATACCGATTTCGCTAAAACAATGTCGGAAAATTAGAAACGTACTGATGCGTAAAATGTCGACGATTTGCATTGGAAATTGCGAACGAAAGGATGAACGTAGCACGGGTATTTATAAGAACTCTTAGGGCTGTGAAGAAAATTTAAAAGTTTCACGAAACGTTTTAATATATTAATTAAGCCAACTACATAAAAAAACATATTTTATCAAATTCTTCATGTGTAATTTCTTTCATAGCGAAGCAAGCGTTTTTTTTGCTAGGACTGGGTTATGGGCATTGTTACTAAATCATTATCATCATCTCCCTGCCCTATTCCCATTTATGTGGCGTCGTTATAATATGTAATATTCTACCATATTTGATGGATTCTACTGTAGTCCATACTGTGAATGGTTTTGGCTATAGTTTTAAGATATATGATAGTTGTGCTGCAGAAGTGACTTTGATGAATATTTATTTTTCGAATTTTGGAAATTGTACCAGAGGTGTGACAGTTGTCATGCGGTCTTTATACATCTATGTTCAGTTTGATATGTTTGTCGAAATTAAACATTATATACCTTTGCTGTGATTCCTAGTTAATTACATCAAACCGAGCACAAATTTAATTTTGTTTACGGCACACAAAATACGCTTTGCTTTTCTACGATTCTAATTCGAATTGAATAATTGGAGAAATGAGAAATTTATTTGAATAATTAACATGGAAGCTCTAAACGCGATTCATAAACATTTACTTTGTGATACAAAACAAACAATTTTGATTAAAACTCCTAACAACATTTTGTATTATGTTTAATGAATAAACTAGCAACCCAGCTTTAACGGGTATATGCCAATATTTTTTTGTCGTAGTACTAAACCGTATGAAAAACTAATCAGTTGTTTTTGAGTTTGCCACGTTCTATCAGACAGATGTGGCGAATATTTTATACTATGTACATTTTATTTCATGCTTTCTTAATTTCTTAGAACTATTAGAGGTGTTGTTGACACTGAAACATCTTATGATATTAAGGATTTATACGGTGCGTACAACGAAATACCCTCGGTTTCTTGACCGAAAATATGATGAGATCATTTCCGAACAGAAACATTTTTAAGTGTGTTAATTTGTAGCCTATATTTATCCCATTTCTACAAGTCAACTTTCAAAGATGATTGCTTTCGCCCAAGATCTTATTAAGTTTCATATACATATCTTTGAAATGTATATGAGAAGCATTAGCCTTTACTAAAATTGTAACAAGAAGAAAATGTCCGCTTTAAGACTGCAGTAACAATTTTAAGGCAATAATTACAGCGGCTGAATTAAAAGGGCCAACAATTATCTCGAGTCCTAATGTTATCTCACAAGTTTTCCCGTTCAAACTTATTTTCTGTTATCTTTCGGTCGCTGTGTACCGAGGACTAGGCTTATACATTGCTTTGTTACATGATCTAGACAATTTTGCTTTATCTTGTGTTATGATTTTTCACTTCTTTTACCACATTATTTTCTATTTAAAAATGTAGAATGATTTCCTATTTCCTATTTCCTTTGCTCGCGATATAACTTGAGAAAGAGTTCACCGATTTTATTTATATTTTATTAAAGTTTTCTCATACTTTGTAGAATGTTCTTACGCAAAGAAAAATTAAGAAAAATGCATACATAATTGGATTATTTCAGAAAAATTAACTACTATTTTAACTTGCGTATTTGTTAGTTGGCGCGTATTTTGACAAATCTTCAATCTACAATCTCGTTCTCTAATGACAAATTATTCAAATTATAAAAGATTCAGAGAGGAAATAATAATGATATGACGATTGAGTGAATGAATAATCATACGGAGGAAATAATAACGCGTGTGAAACCGCGGGCAACAATTAGTAATGTATATATACTTAATAGAATTAGCTACTAAAGAACGACTAGATGTTATCTGCAGCACTTTGGAAATGCTTTTCAGAAGCCCGACAGATTATTTATCTAGTCTTGTTCCTGCTGTGTGGCGATAAGTTTCTGTCGTATTTTGGATTTTTTTAACAAACATTAGAGAGAACCGCCGTAAGCTGGTGTTGCGAGTAATATTCTACCCGAGTGCGATTATTCTTTAATAGGAAAGGAAGTGAAGTAACAAAACGTTTATACATTTACATTTGTTGTTTGCGTAATGTATTTACTTTAGGTCGTTATGAACTCTGTGGTTTTGTTTACGTTGAATAAAATGTAATTGCTAACCAAAACGTAGTAAGATATTAGCATTGAATAAATTATAATTGAAATTTAGCTAACAATGAATTTAAAATGTATTGTTTAATAATGTAAACTAATAAATGAATTGTAAATACAAATATATAAATCGCAAATATTATGGCAATATAAATTGACTGACCGGTTGGCGCAGTGGCAAGACACTTGCCTGTCGCGCCGCAGGTCGTGGGTTCGATTCCCACCCAAGACAAACATTTGTGTGCATAAACATGTTTGTTTGTCTTATGTCTGGATGTAAAAGACACCGATCAATGGGAGAGGCATATGTCCAGCAGTGGACGATCATAGGCTGAGGTGGAGGTGGATGGCAATATAAATTGCTGTTTGTTTTACCAGACATGCGATGTCTTTTGAATTGAGAAGGTTCCACCAGGAATGTATCGTTTTTTTTTGTCTTTGCTTTTAAAATGATTAATGACCTTATGGTTAAACTATTTAAACTTGTTATCATATTACTCAGATATGTGCAGCAATCTTCTAATGTGAGTTAGATTAACCGTGATCATAATGGGACATTCCTAACAAGAACTTCTAGTACATTACTAGTTTAGAGGGTAACGAAACTGTTAGAATAATAAATGTCAGACTCTAAAGTACAACTGTGTGCCACTACAACTCTCAAGACTAATTAGGCAATTAAAAAAAAAACGGATCGGTATGTAGTTTCATTATCTGTATTATATGTAAATCCGTTATCAAGACAGGGCATAGTTTACTAACATGTCATTACCACTTATGGATAATTGTCACTCTTATTTAATAAAAAATCTTTAACATTACTTTTTAGTTGTTGCATGTGAAATAATTAGGCTAGCAAATCACAAATTAGGTGGGTTAGAGGTATGAATCATTTTTGTTTACCAATAAATAATTTTCATTTGAACGCATTGTAAATGGTTCGATGTAAGACGAGAACCTTTGTTATTTTTGTTATCGAATAATAAAAGTCGCGAACGATATCATAAATTAAAAGTGTTAGCGAGTGAAGAAGGTTAATGTGGGCATTGTTTAATGGTTAAAAAGAGGTTATTAATTAAAGTAAAATATTTTTTTAATGTATAAAGTTATTAAATTAGTAGGACTTATATTGAATTTCGATTGTCGTTAAGTGATCAGACCACACCTTTCTTAATTGCAAAATACCCCAAAGCGATTATTGGAAGCCGCTGACTGTGGGGATCTTCAGACTAATATCTGCGAATTCGCCAAAAATTGAACGTCTCCCTCATAATGAGTTATATAAAAAACTGCTGATTGCTTCGAATTATTTTACTACGGCTTTAATTTCTAACATCAAAATGTAATTTCTATCTAATTACGGAAGACATAGCTGGCAACTGCTTTCCGCTCTTGATAGGGATACTGCGGAGAAGGAATGTGATAGGTGATCAGCTTGTTACCGGATAGAAGACCAACAGATTCGTAAGTTGTAAGTATAGTAACCTAACGAATTTAATAGTGGTAGAGTTCGCAACAACATCAGTTGCACGAATGGCCCGATCGATCGGTGAAATACCACGAGCTCACAGAAGGCAGACGTGAAGTAGAAGTATTCTGCGTTTCGTCTGATTAGTGAGGTGCCTAACAAATAATATTCATAAAACTTTAATTGCCCATTTGTTAGTGTTGTCTTGAATATAATTTTAGTTACAAATGTTTAATATTAATTTAATAAGAGTTCGAGATCGCCGTAGACTATTAAAAGTGAAATTTCAATAAATGTGAAATTGCACAAACTCCTGTTGTCCCTAAAATACAAGGGACTTGTTATGACACAGATCGTAAATGAGATCAATTACGACATCCCAGAGATCCGTATGTAGCGCAGGTTATCTACCCTAATTTGCATTTTAATTAAAACACAAATTTAAAATTATTAAAGGTAAAATTATTGTCACTATAACATTCTAACAAAAACTGCTACAATTAGTAAAGACATGCAGTACGTAATTAAGGACAATATAAACTGCAATCTTCTTTTTAACACACTTTCATCAGCTTCGCCTGTAACTATCTGTGTATTTAATGCAATCTTGGAATTCGAATCACACCCACTTAAATACATCAGATTTCTTTGAAATTTTGCACACTTATCAAGGACCGATTACAATAGTTTTCATATGTTATTTCTGATCGTTTATTTTAAGATTGACGACAACGCCACCTTAACTAGGTTAATTTAAAGTGCTAAACTAGGCTACATTAATGTAACAAAGTATTCTCGTACTTCACGAGAGCTTTTCGTATTTTTAGTTTTTATACTTTTTAATTATGTTTAGGTACCTTATTTTACACAAACTCTTTTCTTAGTTAGTCGGTTAACGTCAAGTGTAATATTGTCTGTTTGTTTGTTTCTTACTTCCAGAAAAATGTCACTTCTTATAGTGTAATTTATTAAAGTAAAACTTATGCGCTTGTGTAAATTTAATTTAAGATTTATGTGTGAAATTAAATACGTTATAAATTTGCTTGTTTTGTGTTAGTAGTTATATATACAGTCTGGGAGGCGTCACTCGTCACTATAACATTGTCGCCATGTATTGAGAAGTCTTCTTATACGGCTTAATTAAACACCTAACTACGGAATCTCCAAGTTAGATGCGCTGTTTGTAAACAGTTTTTCGCACCTACAAATATTTATCTTCATAATAGTCTCTTAATATTACAAATGATATCCCAGAAGTTGTTATACAAATAAAGAAAATTTTTATTCAGATAATCTAATCGTTAATTCGGAACAAAGTAATGTTAGTGACGTAATGTTTGGTGGCGAATATGTACATTCACTGCCGGCCAAAAGTTAAAGACCGCACTTAAACAACATAATTATCTATCAATTGTAATAAAATCCCATAAGATAAATAAAAGAAATGCACATCTGCATATTCTAATGTTAATATCGAATATATAGAGAAGTCATTCTTTTGGAGCAATATATCAAAAGAAACTATCAACAAATTGATTGCCCGTATGCCGAGACTTGTGAAAAAAATTGTAGATTGTAAAGGAGGATTTTTTGATGAAAAATCATTTTAGCTGACTTTAGCATGGACTGGTAATATTTCTTTACGCTTAATAGGTTAATTAAACATTTAATATTTTATTGGAGTTTTATTTTATTTTCCTGCTTTAATTAAGGTGGTCTTAAACTTTTTTTTATACAAGTACCCCGCTACCCATAGGCATCTGCAACATTTGCGAGTTGCAGATGCGTTGCCTATCTTTAATAGACAGAGAAGAGGACAGAAAGAAAAATTAACATTACCTTCGCCTATCTGTCAACTTCCCCGTCAAACCCTCCTTCCCTTCCCATCCTTTCCTTATTCGAAAAGGGTGGGCCTCCGGCACCTCACTCCTCAGACGAAACGCAGAATACTTCTACTTCAAACCTGTCTTCTGAGAGGTTGTGGTATGTCACCGGTCGAGCGGGCCATTCGTGCAACAGATGTTGAAGCACTTTTGGCCTGCAGTGTATATTAGGGGCTACCTTAAGTATCTGCATCAACTAGAAACTTTATAAATGCGTTATCAACTTTTTTTTTATAAGAATCATGGTGGAATAGAAAGTAAAAATAGGTTGGCAAGGGATTAATAATATGAGCTTATTACAGTAGTACTTATCTGAATGCCATTCTACTTGATGTTCTGTCGAGGCAATTGAATGACTTAATAGTTTAACGAACATATTTAGAAAAAAGTTTAATTGTGTCATTTAGGCAGCGTACAGTCATATAACACACAGGTATTAAAATAGTGTTATATACATTAATTTGTCTATTATATTTATTAGCCTAAAAAAATACAAAAATAGCCATAAAACAAAATGAATTTGATAAGATAAAATCAATGTATTATCTACGCCTACCCTCTAAGCAAGCATGTATTTGTAACAGTAACCTTTGTGTTAATTCTTAGCTGTGATAAAGTTCTTCTAGTTTATTTGGAGATATTAAAAGCGGTTGTAATAATTTCGCGGCAATAAGCAAAGCGACCGAATTAAAAGTGTGGCGTGCCATCTCCGTCTGTTTGCCTCTTGTGATTCTATCTCGGCAACTTTTCTCGTTTAAACTTATTTTCTGTTATCTGAGCGCCGCGAGGGAACGCCGGATAGATTTATCGACGGCGTTATTAAATTTCTTGATAATTTCAGTCTAACGTTTTCTGTTACTGTTATTTGCTCTTCAAACTTTACAACTCTCGATTACTAATGTTCCAAAACTTTTAAATATTATAATAATTTATGTCGTGTCGTTCAGGTAACGTTAAATCTTAATTGTTAGCTGTTATGATATTACAGTTTAAATAACGTACTAGCAAATGGACGTTAGGAAAAGTACTGATGATGATACTTGCGTATTTCATTGAATTACTTAAGTAAATACAATTTTTCTCTATTGCTTTTTAATTCGTTGGTTAACTTCTTGGTTCATTAGTAACAGATAAGCCCATGAGGTGGTCTGCCGAAAGGCTACGTTTAGAAGCTACCAAAGCTATAGAAATAAATTTTAGTCACACACACTCTTCATGTTAAGGCACGTTTTGATTTACGCTTTGGAAATCTTTTACTTATTAATTTTCGCAGTACCAGTTTAAACTCGTATTTGAGTCTTAAAGTGTGGAACACAATTAGTACAATAATGTGTAATTATTTTTCGAATCCGGAAAGCCATAGTATAACGAAATTGGTATAGAATGTAACAGTAGGAAATTAATTCGTCAGTAGTAATTAAATCGTCTAGTCTGTGTTAGGCAGAGATCAAAGGCGCGTTTCAATTTGCTCGCGATACGCCCCGTAGCTTTGACTACGCGTCAACGAATTTGCGTAGCGTCGAGCGTTTTCTGTTAATTCTATAACAGATGACGCACCGATGTTAACTCAAAGCGCGACCGGCTTTTAAATGTTAAAAAGCGCGTGACGGCTCCACGTATATTTCGATAACTCTTCACAAGTTGCCTTATAGTTGTTCAACGATCAAAAGTACATTGAAGGTCTGATTCAGTCTAGTGATGATCAAGGATTACTTCAACATACTAGTATTTGAAGTTCTATCAAACAATAACTACAAAACGATATAAATGTAATGTTTTAAAATAGTAAATTTTCTCTTGACTTTCCTAATCAATCCAATATACTCAGAGTTACATTAACAATTCATATAGCAAAGTAATACAACAAAATGATACTACACCTAGTCGTGTGCCCATTAATTCATGATACACAATACTTTCATTTGGTTCACGTTTAGTTCCGTATCTGTATGAGCTATAGAAAGGTTTATTAAGGACTTATTAAGCTGTAATCTACGATGAAAAAAATATAGCCAAAGCTAATTTTAAGGCATACTAAAAATAAAATATAATAAAGGTCGATGGGGTGTGATAATTTATAATGATTTAGGAGATTAGAGGTCGGTGCGGTTAATGGAGTAAATTGATTCTCACTGTAGGTGGCTTAATATATCACCCGGGCTTATTGTGAAATATGTGCGCGAAATAAGCTCTGCTGTTTAGCGAACAGCGTGATTGTACTAAACCCAGCTGTTAATCTCAATCTGTATAGACTGTACAGACCGATAATCCACTCTGATGTTGATGTCTGACGTTTACACAATAAATTAAAATACTCTTTTTTCAATATACGATTGAAAAATAATGTTTTTTTATAGTAGTCAACTGTGCGTTACTATCATGAGTTAGTAAGTTGAGAGTGAGCAAGGTCACTGAATAGAAAGTCCTTCCATGAGACCTGAGAACTAGGTCATTTTCGAGGTTCACTTTCAGAGCTAACCAACTTGAGTGATATGTCACACTAAAAATCTAAATCACTAAAAATATATATCTAGGATGTAAATTGATATTAATTAAAATTTGTTATCTTATTTTATGATCAATTTACATATATGATATGCAAGTTTTTTTTTGTTTTTTCGTTTTTGTACACTTTTAAGTACGTTGTTACCTACTTAAGTATAACTTAGGAGGTTGTAAATTACGCAGTAGGAGTGAGTCAGCACAAAGTTTCAAGGTGCTAACAATTAATAGTAATTTGTAGTAAGGTTAAATAATACACTTGGGAAATAATAATTGCCGAAGCGTGTGTGGAATGTCTGTTATTATGTCGTTAACGCGGTATTAAATTATTGTACAAATCGCACAAAGCAGCAGTTACCGTGGGTGTGCTGTGTTTGAAATTAAAAATATTCGAAATACTTTATTGGATTGCAAAGATATAGTGACAAGGCAAATCTATGTCTATTACTGTCATACTAAAGAAAAGTAACATAAAGTGTACATATAAATACCCGCGAAGATGTATAGATGAACAAGAAAATGTTGTGTCAGGTTCGTGCTAAATGGAATGTAGTTTTTGTCTGGGTTACGCGCGTTGGTACAAATTTGTTTTGCAGTTATTACGTGTATGCAAATTACATTTCTTACTGCATATGAATAAACAAAATTCAATTTCAATGTTTTGTCCATTTTGTTAATGAGGTGAATTTCCTAAAAAATAACCTTTATATTTTAAATTTTATAAACATACATAGAATGGAAACGGATAAGATCAGAAAATCAGCATTCTTAATGCAATATAAATGAAATGATACCATAAAAATATAGGTAGGCAACGGAGACGTGTTATTTTTCACTATTAGGTAACGCATTTTGCACTGTATGATTGTTCAAATTTTAGCAAAGTTCAACATTTTCTAGGTTACATAAGTGGGACACGCTTACAAGTTCATTTCTACAAATCGAGTTGGGTTTTTTCGTCGACGGAATTTTTTTCACAGCGAGACTACAGGAGCAGTTAAATTAGAGTTCACTTTTCGCTCTTAATTTTTGAACAAGTTTTCTTTTAGCGACATCCCGTGTAACACGTACAAATAAGAATTTAATCCGTTTTGTCTGACACAATTGTGGAAATTAATATGAAATGTACTGGTCGTTTGTTTTGTGAAGAAACAAGCAAACTTATAAGTGTCTAACTGTGTCTAACTAAATGCTAGTTGAGAATGCATTGTTAGCGTTGAAAGGGAAGAAAAGGAGAAGTGGAGAAAATGGGAAAGTTGTTTTTTTTTTCAATCATGTCGGAACACTAAGGCTACGAGATCATTTGCTAAAGGAATCGTGAGACATATCTGCTTGGTTATTTTCTTAAAGCGAAGCGCGTAATGGAGCAACATTACAGTTTTCCAGTTAACAGACTGTGTAAGTTAGTCTTATCACTTTTGCGAGGGCAATAACGTGGCGGTGCTGGTGCTTTTAGTGATCCGAACATCGGTGGCTGTGGAGGGGTGCAACCAAACGCCCGGATTAACTACTAACTGCTCTTCTTTTGTATACGCTCTGTCTGATTAAATCTTTAATGTTGTTGCCGCTAAGATATCTTTTTATAATACCCTTTTATAGGATAAGGGGACAAATGAGCAGCTTGTAGCCTGAGATATGTAATCAGTGTCACTAAGAACATCCGTCCATCCAACAAAATTGATGAAGAAATACGCTCTTGTTTCGAAGGATCTTAAGTAATATCGGTTGAATTGAAATACAGGAAGTTACGCAAAAAACATAAGGTTGTGAATCAATTATCAAGATAATGTGACTAGAATTTCGACAAAGATTAAGTTTAAAGTTTCGATTTTACTTATTTTTTATTATTATTTACCTGAAATATATGCTTTGGTTGCCTAGAGCTAATTATTTATGCAGCTAATGATGGAACACGTATCATGTAGAAGGGTGGAAGAACTCATTTAAATGTATAAAGCGTACCCACATTGTAACAATTGTATATGTAAATTTATTGAATAACAAAGACTCGTTGACTAGTTACAACCTCGCACGCACTGCACGAATATTATTAATTAGAGTGTATCGTATTCGCATAACTCTGATGGAAAAATTATGGCACTTGTGCCTGTTGGTGTAGAAGTAAATTATGAATACTGTTCTCTATTTTTCACCAACCTAATGCACCTCTTTAGCTTCAGCGACCATTTAATTTCACAAATATGCTCGCCGATAAAGAAACAGAAATACTTAGACCAAATATTAGTTCTACAATATAATATTTAATAACAGTGGTAGAGTCCGCAATAACAACATCTGTTGCACAAATGGCCCGCTCGACCGGTGAAATACCACGACCTCACAGAAGATAGGCGTGAAGTAGAAGTTTTCTGTGTATCATCTGATGAGTGAGGTGCCGGGGGCACAATCCTGTTCACCTACCCACCCTTTCTTTTAAGGAAAGGAGAAAGAATTGACTGACCGGTTGGCGAAGTGGTAAGATACTTGCCTCACACGCCGCAGGTCATGGTTCGATTCCCACCCAGGACAAACATTTGTGTGCATGAACGTGTCTGTTTGTCTTGTGTCTGGATGTAAAAGACCACCGAAGGACGGGCAGCAGCGTCCTTTTCTTAGTATGGTGGAACATACTGCGATCGCCAATCCGCCGGCCAAGTGTGGCGATTATGGCACATTTCCCCCCAATGATGCGATCAATGGGGGAGGCCTACTTGGGGAGGCATACTTGCCTCACACGCCGCAGGTCATGAGTTCGATTCCCACCCAGGACAAACATTTGTGTGCATTAACATGTCTGTTTGTCTTTTGTCTGGGTGTAATTATCTATATATGTATGTAGTTACAAAAGAAAACATTCGTGCAACAGATGTTGTTGTTGCGGGCTCTATTACTGTTAAAAATAATTTACTTATAACTTTATTGGTGGTAATTTATTATTGGATTTAATTTATTTCTTACACGAAAGTTAAGCAAACTAATTACAATCAACATTACGATAAATAGTCTCTATATTCGTTACTGGTTCCACGACAGCACCAGCCCAGAAATGCGAGCAGTATTCTTTATAAGGCCTGCGTGTTGGAGTGTAAACACAAACGTGGCCAAAAGCCCATCCGTCAAACTTAATATCAAAATTGGACGCCGCGTTCTCTGTCTCTCTCGCTCTGAAAATGGCTGACATACCGATAGCACGTACCATGTTGTAACTCTGTACTAATTACCATAAAATAAAGTGTTTGTTAGTATCACAGTGCTTTAATTTATATCAACAGGTTATGGGCCCAGGCCTCCTGTTATTGATAATAGTAAAGTTGTAAAATCCCTAAATTTTCAAAAGGTCAGAAACCGCGTGGCGTGAATATTTTTTCTTTCGGCATTAAATATTTATTAACATGGCTTCGAATACACTCGCCGTACAAAAACTAACTGGAAGAGATAATTTCTCCACGTGGAAGTTTGCTATGGAAGCGTATCTTCAGCACGAGGAGTTGTGAGGATGTATAACCACCGTGGACTCCGTTGACTTTAAGAAGGACGTTAAAGCTAAGTCTAAGATTATACTATCAATAGACCCACAACTATATATGCATGTTCAAGATGCTACAACTGCGAAAATGGTATGGGATAAATTATCCAAGGCATTTGAGGACTCTGGCCTGCTCCGTAAAGTAGGACTTTTAAAAGAATTGATAAATACTAACTTTTGTTCAAGTGCAAATATTGAAGACTACATTAATAAAATCATGTCAGCCGCACATAAATTAAGAGCAATTAACTTCACAGTCGATGATGAGTGGCTCGGGACGCTAATGTTGGCAGGACTACCCGAAGAATATAAACCCATGATTATGGGAATTGAAAGTTCATCTATCAAAATTAGTGCCGATTTAATTAAAACTAAATTATTACAAGAGGTTCAGTCAGATACTACTACTGCTGCTTTTTATATAAAATCAAATAAAAATAAGAACACTCAATTTAATAAAAATAGTGCAAGTCACTCTGAAAAATATAAAGGACCCCGATGCTTCAATTGTAACAAGCATGGTCACATAAGTAAAGACTGTTGGTTTAAAAAAGGAAAGGAAGAAAATAACAAAAGGAATGAAGAAAACAGTTTTGTTGCCGCATTCTCTGCTTCATTGCTCAATGACACTACCAGTTGGTATGTGGACTCCGGAGCATCAGCCCACATGACAATGCTAAATAGCTGGCTCGAGAATGAGAAGAAGCCACCAGTTAATTTCATCAGGATTGCAAATGATAAAGTATTCCGAGTACACAGCTGTGGGACTGTCACTACAGCAAGTTACAAAATAAGGTAACTGGACTGCCTGACAGGATACAAGTAAAGGATGTATTATATGTACCTGATTTGTCAACAAATCTACTGTCGGGTATGAAAATGTCTCATCTAAATAATGAAATATTATGTATTCCTTGTATGCAAGGAAAGCAGAGTAGACAACCATTTAAAAATGAAGGTTCCCGAGCATCAAAATTATTAGAACTGATTCATAGTGATGTGTGTGGACCAATGGAGAACCAGTCTATTGGAGGTGCAAGGTCATTCCTGAAGAACGATGGACCGGACACAAACCTGATCTCAGTCATCTTAGAATATTTGGCTGCGAAGCCATGGTACAAATTCCTAAAGAAAAACGTCTAAAATTAGACCCAAAGTCACAATAATTCTAAAAAACATAAAGAAAATGTCAACACATTAAAACAGCTGCAAATAAATCAAAATAATTCTTGTCAGGAGTCAAACATCATACATGTTCAAGATGAACCCAAAAATGTAATTAATGAAAACGAAAATTTAACACCTAATAATGATTTAGAACTTAATTCATTTCTATGTTTGAACTCCGAGTCTACTATGAGCCTGCTGGACAATGAGCCACAAAGTCATGTTGAAGCATTAAGCGGTTAAGATGCTGATCTATGGAGGAAGGCAATGGAAACTGAATATCAATCACTAATTGAAAATAACACATGGACCGTAGTAGATTTACCTCCAGGCAAAAAATTAATTCCATGTAAATGGGTCTTCAAAACAAAAAGAAATGATGTTGGTAATATAATAAGATACAAAGCTCGCGTTGTAATAAAGGGATTCAAACAAACAAAAGATATTGACTACCAAGAGGTTTATGCTCCAGTGGTCCGCTTAACATCAATAAGATACTTATTTGGTCTGGCAGTAAGATACAAACTTGAAATTCATCAAATGGATGCTATTACAGCATTCTTACAAGGAGAAGTTGAATAGGAAATTTATATGTCCATGCCACCTATTTATGAAATGGAAAGTAAAGTCTGCCGACTTAACAAAGCTTTGTATGGTTTAAAACAAGCCAGTCGACAATGGAATAAAAAGCTAAACACTGCTCTGTTGGATATTGGATTAAAAAGGTCAGATTGATCCCTGTATATATTATAAACATAGTAATGCAAAGGATATATTGTTTATAGCAGTATATGTTGATGACTTGCTTTGCTTTTTTAACAATGATAAATCTGCATCATATATAAAAGAAAAACTACAGCAGTTTAAAATGAAAGATCTTGGCAAAGCTCAGCAATGTATAGGATTCAAAATTTTGCAAAATAGTAGTTTAGATGAAGTATCTTTGGACCAATCAAACATAAAGATGTTGAGAAAATTTTGGACAGATTTGGAATGTTAAACTGTAATTCTGTATCAACCCCATTTGAAGCTGGAACTCAATTAAAGAAGGCTGAAAGTGAAAATGAAGTTCTACAAAATATTCCTTATCAAGAATCTGTTGGATGCCTACTATACTTGTCACAAGGCACACGTCCTGACATAACATTTGCTGTTAATACTGTTAGTAGATTTAATAATAGTCCCACAATGCAATACTGGATTGCCGTAAAAAGGATATTCCGTTATCTAAAAGGTACGATTAATATGAAACTGTCATTCAAAGGGAACAACAACAATTTGGTAGGCTACTGTGATGCAGATTGGGCCAGTGACATCATAGATAGAAGATCCTGTACAGGATACTTATTTGTTTTCCAAGGTGCATGTATAAGTTGGAACTCAAAGAAACAAACTACAGTTGCTCTCTCCAGCACTGAGACTGAATACGTGTCCTTGGCTTCAGCTATACAAGAAGCACTCTGGCTTCAACAACTAGAAAATGACATCTATCATAATGTCTCAGGTTTGCCAATAACTTTGTATTGTGATAATCAAAGTGCTATTAGTATTTCAGGTTCTGACGCCTATAAAGCCCGCAGCAAGCACATAGATGTCAGATACCATTTTATTAAAGAAAAAATAGCAGCAGGCCTTGTCTACATCAAGTATGTGTGCAGTAATGAGATGGTCGCTGATGTATTGACTAAAGGCCTTCCTCACTTTGGAGTGAAGGCGAAGACACGGAGCTTGGGCTCCGTGTCTTCGCCTCTGCAATGGGTTTGTGTTTAAGGGAGGGTGTTGGAGTGTCAACACAAACGTGGCCAAAAGCCCATCCGTCAAACTTAAAATCCAAATGGGACGCCGTGTTCTCTGTCTCTCTCTCTCTGAAAATGGCTGACATACTAATAGCACGTACCATGTTGTAACTCTATACTAATTACCATAAAATAAAGTGTTTGTTAGTATCACAGTGCTTTAATTTATATCAACACTGAGCCTGCGCCTTATACAGCTGTAAGATGCTATTTGGAGGCCAACTTGGCCTTGTTTTCCAGATGACTACGGGATTGGACGTCACTCGATATGTCAACGCCGAGAATACTGATACTAGCTGAGGCAACCAGAGGTGTGTTCTCGAGGTTAAGATTAACGATGAAGGATTGTTTTTTTAGTGGTAAATGCGCAAACTTGTGTCTTTTTGGGATAGAATTCGACAAGATTTTGTCGACCCCAGTCCGAGACATGGCCCAATGATTTTGACATTGATGCAATCCCGAAAAATATTAGCACGGGCCGTGTACAAGGCATCACTGATTCTTTCTTCTGTATAGCAACGGATGTTACTAAGATGCAACAAGTCATTGATGTGCAGAAGAAAGAGGGTGCGAGATATCACACAGCCATGTGGTACACCTGTAATGTTCGGGTGGTCTGAGAAGGGGTTGTAAGTGACAACGGCAGCAGAGTTGACGAATATAACTTTTATTAAAGTTAAAATTAAACCAGCAAGTGGGCTTTACTTCCGCACTGCTTCTATGTATCGGAGTTACAACCGGACCAACTTAACCTTTGGGGTGGAGGAGTTTATATTTTAAAATAATTACAGATATAGTATGAGAATTATAAATAACAATTGTAAATAACAACGTCAACAAACTTCGGACTGTACAGTCATTACAAATTAGTGGTGGTTTCTAAATTATAAGTTAACAGAAATTATGTAAACATTACACACCAGCATTGATGGACTTAGAGTCCGATCATGCACCGTCGACTACGAACTTGATGCTACGACCCTCGAGAAAGATGGTAATACAGTCACATAATTTCTCGGGAAGTCTATAGGAAGACAGCCTTAAAAGAAGCCCTTTATGCCTTATAACCCGATCGAAGGCTTATGTTACGTTTCAAAGTGACCGCCAGGCCATTCATAAACTGCATTTAGTCTATAATAGTTTTCTTAAATTTTTAAATAGTTTATAATTTTTTAAATTTTCAAAATGTTACTAAATCCGTAGTCTGATCTAAATGCAGCGAGATAATCTATAATGACTTATACGTCTTAGGAGTTACGAACTGCTCACACTTAACAATGTAAATGGAGTTTCCGTGTTGGTACGATGATATATCGCGTGGCAACACTACGGAATGTTCGATAAATTAATGTCATATTTCCCATACAATTGATTAGCATTAACTGATTTTAATCGTAATGCATTGGAATCAAGTTTTTCTAGACATCTAGGTAATGTTATCTTTGTTGTTAAGTCACAGAAGTTACTTTGCTTACGTAAAATTGAACGACTATGATAATTAACTAGAATCGTGAAGATGGTTATAAAACTGTGTTGTATATAATTAACAAAGAAGCCATGTTTAAATTAAATAAAACGTAAGATACATACATTAAAATGTATCTTATAGAAAAGGTACACAGGTACTGAAATTTGCATGTTGAAGACAAATTTCTTCAGGATCCTTGTCAATTCGTTTGGAATTCGAAATAAGTCGACACTCTATCGAATTATTTAAAATTCTTGGCCGTCAAAAACTAAAATTTATTTATTTAAAGGATCAGCAACGTAAGAAACTATTGACCCTATAGTTAAGACTGAACAGGAATGACGGACATGAAAAATGACTAAATGACTATGAGTAATAAGTAATAACTGTTCGCAGGAGTAGGTATTGGTTTGGAAAATTAAATTCTGGTGATACGATCATAAAAATGAACTACCGATGGAACTAGCTTCCAATTTTGACAACAACTTTTTAAATGTAAGATATCTAAATATTTCACATTACTTAAGTCCTTTTAAAGAATCAACTTACTCGCTGTTTAATGATGGTAAGACGCCATTTAATGATGCACCTCCCAAGTGAACAAATGAAAAGTGATCTTAAAATAAAAGAACTAATAATGGACTAAATCTTTTTAATTACAATACATCTCGCCGCCCTCCTATTGTCGGATAGAAGTTGAAAAGAGTTGGTGCAAATAAAAGCACTACAAACCGTCTAACAACGTCAAATCGACCTTCAAAGCTATTGTGTTATTTGTTCGGAGCGCGAATGTCGTCAATTTATAAAGCCGTGGCGTCGGGGGACAAGAGGTAAAAACACTTAAGTGAGACCTTCATCCCTTCGGGAATAAGGATAAAGAAAAAAGCGGATTTATTGCTTCGGAGCTTTTTTTTCTTTTTAGTCAATGCGATCATAGTAAGATCTGATGATAAGAAAGTCGTAAGCACAAAATAAAGATACGAAAAAGTGATCTCGCATTTCCTGAGATATTGTAAAATCAAATTGTAAAGTCCTATCACTCTAAGTTCTGTAAAAGTACCTAAAGAGCATTTGTTGAACTTTGATCTGCTTATTTATAAAACCTACTACAGTCATCGACGAACATGCACTGCGCAAAGTGCGATGTGTATGTGACATATGCATGCCGATTTTTGCGACCATTCTCCGAATGGTAGCAATATTAATAGTTTGTTGATGTAAAGAACAATGCTGCATCAATGTTGCAACTCAACTGAAGAAGTACCTATTAAATTAATTGGCGTAGTAGAGAAGTTTAAATAGACATCTGTGTTTCATCTGATACAAACACCATATATATAATTACGCCACATATAAAATTTAGCCTTTTATATCTGTCCACTTGATGTAAGAAAGTCAAACTTATACCCATGGATTTCAGAAAGATACCCGCCGCTCATAAGGCTGCCCTTTTCTTCTATTATCGTTTCATTAAGTGACCTGACCAAATGTTTTAAACATGCTAACTGCACCGCTTCTCGCCGAGAACACATCTCACAATTTCGAATAAATGCCGAGGTCCTTTGTATTCCAAGACGTTTGCGCGTACTTCAGCCAGCACCCAACCGGCCCCGTGTGTCAATCGACAACGAAAATTAACACTAAGTTTGCTACGAATAGTCTATTAAATAAAGAAAAAAGGAAACGAACATGGTACAAGGTAAATATAAGTATAATTTGTACCATACAGTAAGTCACTATACACACTAATAAGTTCAAAATCACACACCCAGAAAACAATCATTTTAGAATTTAAAAAAAAAATATGCTCACTTTTCTAAAACCTTTATAAGACATTGCAAATACCAATGCCTTTTACGGAATCTGGTCCTTCGCATTCCGTATGCAACCGTTTCTCTTCGTCTTCTCGAGGTCCTCGGTCCATCTGCCATCCCCCCCTTAATAATACTTCTCATTGTAGTATTGCTTCTTTAACTAACTAAAACATCCAATTAAATTTTATAAAACTCGGCAGTCGACGTTTTAGTACTGAATTATTAAACACTCAAAGGTGTGTGAAAGTTTTGTGGAAATATTTGCTTTTAAATTGTTTGTATATTGAATTATAAAGTTCAAAAGTTAGGATGGGTGTTCTAAGTTGCTTTTAAGACTTTATAAATAATTAATCGCAGGCGAAATTTCTCGGATGCTTGTAACGAGTTGAATTTTGAAATTTTTAATAATGAATAATAACAAAAGGTGTAAAGGATTTCATTCGACAAGGTGGACTGAAGTATTGAAAACAATATGAGCTGTTTTAGCTAGGAGGTACATAAATGGAGTGGTAGCCGTTATCTATTGGTGAACCTGGATTGGCTTTATTTTTTTTATTTCAATGTGAAGATTCTAATTTATTTTTTTGTTTCAAAAGCTGTTGGCTGCTAGTATTATAAAACCTTCAAATATAAAATATAATATTGTATTTTTAAAGGACGATGTATGGATGAAAGCAATTTTACAAGCAAAGTTACAGTTAACCTGATGTATACTGACTGTCACCCATAAACATCACAACGACCAGAACAGTTGCACCTGGCTATTATGTACGAAAGTTAAGGAAAAGCTATAATAGAGAAATAGATAAGAAGAGAATTAGGCCTTTAGGCCACATTTCTTGTATAAGTACTATTAACTGTAAAAGTAAATTCATGGCAGTATTGACTGAATTTCCATGTTTAAAGTTGAAATTTTGTGCCAGTTGTGCACTTCATTACCACAAATTAACACAATTTCTTGACCGGACTACATCATCATGTAAAAATAAATCGCTCTAAATATAAAAACAACTAACAAAAGACCCCAACCCAAAATTTGTGAGCCTAGTAATTATAGACGTGTTTTATTGATATTACTGCATCATTTACAAGCTTGAACAAAGGTTTGTCAACACCTTCCTGTCCTTCCATTATGTGAATTGGTCAAATAGTAATTCTATTATGTTTTTGTATCGTTGTAACTTGACCGATTAAATTTGATGGTAATAGTATGCGTGAACAATAACATGACACTACCATGCAATAATTCAAACTTTTCTTTCAACTGTATATTATGATGAACGCAATAGGTAGTAGAGATTGCAGTGAATGATGGATGTTCATACTTTTGTATTTCATCTTATGATCTGTTATTTGTGATCTGAGACCCAATGTACTTCTTATTTTTGATAGTGATCATTGATCGATTCCATTTGCCTAAGTTATGAATTTCAATATTGAAAGTGTAATAAAATATGCAAACTATTGCAACAAATGAATAGTGACGTTTCAAAAGTGAGATTATGTGCAATCCCTGTCAAGAATACCAGGGCCAGAGAATATTACCGGCTGGCTCGATGCCAAAGAAAACAGCTTAGCGGCTTTAAATAATTGAAATGGATTTAAAATCTCTGCGTTTGCATCTTCGATAAATCAACTAAATGCTTAAAAGAGCGACTATCAAAATTTTTATATTTTAACGCCATTATAAAAATATTAGAGGATATTTTATAACAGTAGGTTTAAAACAGAGATCACAGACTTTGATTGATATTTTTTTTGTGGGTTTTCCTTTTTTAAAAAGGATTTTTTGAGACATAATCGATATAATAAAATACTAAGGTAATGCAGCAACTTCTTCTATAAAAATCATTAACAAAACCTACAAATGCGGCGAGCAAAGAAAAATCTCTAGTTATTCATCTGCAAAGTCAATTAATCATGTGTTTAGTAATCATTTTCGATAAAAACTTAGTGGAGCTCGTATTTCAAAAGCTTTTCCTCAATCAGCGCAAATCAAGTTAGTTACGTTTCGCGTAAGATCGTTGGGAAGTCATTATCTTATTTCTATTGAGAGTTAGTGATCTGTTCAGATGAAATAAAAAAACTATAAAGAAAATTTTTGGCAATTGTTACAATATCTTTTAAATATATAAATGTACTAATAACTCTCCACGCCTTCGCACGGATAGGATCGGATAGGATAAACTATTAAAAATACAGTTTAAATTGCTTGCTGCCAAAAGAGCTTTCGTTTGATAAGTGAAGTCATTTCCTTTCTCTTTATAATATTAGATTGAATATAAATAAATACTACGTGTTTTTTAATTTGAAAAACGTGTGAAGCAATAGTCGCTGTTCTTGCCAATAGGGTTTACACATTGACACTAGGTTTAGTTTTGTAGTACGTCAGTTATTTTATAATACAATGATACAAAATAACTGACGAGATAATTAAAATAATTTCAAAACGTGACATAGAGAACGTAAATTAAATGCCAGTAAATATTAATGAACGTAGATTAAGTTTATTAATTACACAAGTTTCGGGGTCAGGTTTGCGCAGTTGTGGCCACGCGGTTGTGAATATGTACTTTCAATAATAATTGAAAGATTAATTTAAATAATAATGTACCACAAAATTTTCAACGGGGCACCGTGATACACTCATTAGCAGTAATAGGTATGACATAGTTCTACTGTTATGAAAAAAACATTAAAAAAATGTGCCTGATAAACATGTTTACCAGCGCTTCGGATGTAGTTTGACTGCGTTATTCGGCGCGAGTGAACGGGACGCTACATCGAGCAAATATTGAAACAACGTATTGCATTCGCTGTGCGTGCGTTTGATAATCTTGTTTCGGATTACAACAAAATTGCTAGTATTAGCGAAATTTGTTTCAAAGCTTGTTGCCAGCATTTATATTTAGAAATGTTAACAATAACAATAGCACCTTGATCTTTCTCATTACGAAAGTAATGTTAAAGATGTTTTTCCCTTACTTCCTTACATTGGTCGTTAAGTTTTCTCAATTTTATTAATGTTCAAAGTCTCTTTGAGAGATCGGATCACAAATTATGTTCTCCATAGAACAACAAAAGTAACATAAATTTGAAGGAAGAATTACTACACTTTTGTCGCAATAGCAGTGTGGGTAGATATCCCGTAACATGATTCAACAGCTTAGTCAAGATTGAAACCTATGGGACGAGGGCCATAAGAAATCAATCTATGGAAAACACAGAGGTTGTGTACCTTTAGTAGTGGACGACTAAAGGGCTTAAGATGAAATTAAATTAAAATTGCGTGTAAATAAAGGTGCCTAAAGACAGGTCACAATTTTCTTTTCAAATGTACAAAATTATACATGCTTATGCATTCTTCGGAATTGTGGTCCTCACTCACACCCTTAACCCTATTTTTACGAAAAGTAAAGTCTTCTGCTTAAAATTACGATGTATTGTAAAATAAAAGAATAACATTGCATTGGCGATACAAAGCGATTGTGCGGATCGATTGGTGGCTGCGAATATCAGATGAGAATTAAGGCCAATAAATATTAATGAAGGAGTCCCAACCCTTACACTAAATGAAGTTTCGGGTCTTGTTTACGTAGAGCGAGGCGAGGCCACTGCGCGTGATTTATCTTATAATTAAACTTGTAAATTGACTCGTTTTAATTTTATCATAAAATGTTACTTATATATATGTACATTGAAATATATAACTAAATTCTTCGCGAAAAAGCTGTAAATTTTAAGTATACCATCATGTTTTCTTTAAAGATTGTTCTACTTCTAACTAAAGTCTAACTTCTAATGATTCACTAGCCAGTGCTGCTACGGCAGTACGATAGTTATTGTTTTGATGACGGCCTCCATGACGGACACGTCGATGGCGAAATTGGCTAGCTTTGACAATGACAATGTCATCGGAAATGGCAACTCAAACTTGGTATTAAAAGTCCGGTCTAACGGCGCGCAGTGCGACTGAGATGAGGAAAAATAATTGTAGGTAACGGAAGGCTTAGGGCGGGTTTTTATAAATGTGTCAGAATGGCCAATGGATTGATCATCACATTAAGACCATAAAAGCGTGAAGTAAATTAAATGAGGTAAGAGATAACCAAATTTTCCATTATCTTTATTTGCCTCTTTGTCCGATTAACAAGAGGTTAATGTTTTTCGCGGGAATGTAGGTAATATTATGTCTATTTTATTATAGCTTGCTCTTGTAGTCTAAACGGGTTGACCGATTTTGATTCGATTCGTATTCTTCCCCGGTGTGGACGGTCAGTCAAGTTGGTTGGAATTGCATATTAATTCTTTATAATATATTTAAATGCAATTCTTTGGTTGTTATAATGGCGGTAATCATTTGAAGTTCGCTGATTACTTGTTCAGCTAGCCTACTAAGAAAATGAATGAATCATAAACGTGCATCTTGAATGTGTTAGTATTCTTAACACAGTAAAGAGCATGCAGAGGGTCTTGCAATAATTGTCGCATACGGGAACGGCAAAGCATACATTGTCAAGTGTTTATGTCCACTGGAACGGAACTGCTCTGCTCTACATTCAGGGTGCATTGGATCTGCATACTGCATTCGCTCACCGTACACCTCAGTCGATAATCTTGTTAAGAATTTAGGCCTTAGAATTTGCTCGGTTTATTTTAGGAACACCATAGAATAACTAATCTTTTATAGCAAAGACTTACTAGAAACTCTGGTGGCTAGGAGAAATAAAACTAATGTTGAACAAATTGCTATTAGAATTATTCAGACTGATTGAACCAACGCCTGATGTTTTTTAAGGATTTGTCTCTTTTATTTAAGAGAAAAAAGAAAAGAAATATGACGAAAAGAATACCTTTTCACTCATCAGACAAAGCGAAAGAGTACAAATCAAAATTTCTACAAAACCATGCCCTTTTTTCTAAGGCGCCTTGCCTTCATGTAAGTTTGTGATCGGTTCAATGCGACTCATTCTTGCAATAGTTTCTAGCTCTAGTCAGGATATATTCGACATAACCTATCGTCCATTACTACTAATAATTTAGGATAAAAACAGTAAACAGAGCTTATTGCAAGCTTATAGCAATGCGTGATGTAAATAAATGATTTGTGATTGTGACACTTGATCGTCTCTACACATTTGACACTGAGGGAAATTGGGTTCTTATTGATGTCTCTGTCAGCAAACTTTTATGTTGAGCGTCAACGTAATTTTTATTAGTATGCAATTCCATCTATATTTATTACTGACTGACTGGTGGCGCAGTGGTAAAATTCTTGCCTTTCACGCCGCAGGTCGTGGCTTTTATTCCCATACAGGACACACATTCGTGTGCATGAACGTGTCTGTTTGTCTTGTGTTTGGATGTAAAGACTAAGTTACTATAACTTACCCTTAGTAATTTTATAAGCTTTCCACGTATCTATTTCTATTAGAAGATTACCACAAGTTGCTTTCTTTTTCATTAGAGTGACGTAATGCTATGGTAAATAGTAAACGATTTTCTTTGAGAACGGCATTCGCCTAAGTCGTAATTGTCTTTAAAGTTAATGTTAAGTATTGCGCTGTAATATTTTGTTTTATCGCGTGTAGAAATATTAAATGTATCAAAGTTAACCTAGACTATTTATTTCAAATATAAGCAGTATCAAATACACATTTGGAAATATTTTTTGATTATCCTCTGACTTATTTGTAAGTTTTTCGAAACATCGTAAAAGTGCCCAGTGAGCACGAAATCAGTCCCGACACTACATTTAGCAAACATTGAATCAGCATATTGCGTCTGCTCTGAGCACTTGTCATTCGATTATTTCGCTCTGAATTTGACCGCGCGTATCGGTAATTGGATCGATTCCGTTTGGTGATTTTAGAGATTGTGTTTGTTCGTTAAAACTTATCGACGCATTACTAGCTTACTCTTTGTTTAAGATTAAATATCTGACTAAATAATTAAGTCATAGTTAATAAATTGATAATTAAAAATATATACATAAACCAAAGTTGCAAAATTTTATCATAACTTATTTTCACTTATAAAATTCGCGGCCTAATGTACTGTACGGAGTATGTATTGTAAAAAAAATTACCTTATAAACGTGATAACTTAACAACGTTTAAAGGTTCAGTTAAAAAGCCACTTTGTCCGCGAGCCGTGTTTCATGAAACTGCACGGCGCTCGGCTGAAAAAAAAAAACAGGGAACTTTTTCTCTGTTAATGTCATCTCGATAACTTTTCTCATTTAAGCTTATTCTCTTTTTTAAAATCAGTCACGTGGAAATTTGAAGTTAGCGCCGGTAAAAAGTGGCAGTACCGCATGCGAAGTACTCTGCTTAGGCTTTGAATTATTTATGTTATTACATTGTCTTGTGGCCAAGTAAGTAGAACGTTGTCTGCCTTTGTAACGGATAGTAGACTCGATTTTTCTCAAAACTTACATTTTGAAAAAAGTCGTAGTACATGTTATTGTATTGCAGCATCTTTGTGAATTTGGCTATTGATAACTTCTAATCGGTTTAAGGAATTCCCTTTGGAAATGTAAATAGTTTGTATTAATTTTCCTAACTTCAAATATTTAATTTTATAAATTCAGTGTTTAAAATTAGAAATAGTAGTATCATATTAGCGCACTATTAAATGGACTCAATGTTATCTTCATCATACTTTTTTTTGCTGAAATATTCTTTAGCTATCCGCACAGTAAGCAGCAAGTAAACTAACTTTAGTGATGACTGAAGGGCACAAAGTACGGTACAAAAAACAATTAAAAAGAAATCATACGTTTATAGGGGCACCATACAATTATTTTACTGAAAATACCAAATCAACAGTACAATCATTGATATAAGTGATTCTTATCCCACGTAAAGGTTTTTTCAGCAGGTCGCTCAGGTGTCTTTGTCCGCAGCATGTGTCTCTGACCGTTGCCAATCGACCGGAAAATTGACACCCAATCTTCTTTGTATGTTTCGGGCAGATAAATGAAAGGGTGCGGGTTGTTTAATAGGTTTAGATCCGTGAGTTTATATTTAAGTGAATTCGACAGTATGATATTGTAACCATCACCCTTTCCATCTTCAATCACTCCTTCACACCATGTATGAATTTTCGGAGTGAAATAAGTAGAAGCCGATATAAAATCGACTTCAAAA
>DWLR01000068.1:0-41796 GCA_018246295.1 Papilio alexanor hazarajatica | reverse complement strand
TATATATATATATATATATATATATATAGTGTATAAATGTAGTGTTAAATGCTGCATGTATTTATCACTACATTTACAGAATGTATGTAAATGACAAACATAAATCCAACTTGAATTGTTATAAATGTAAAATCAAATACTTTTTGAAGCGAATAACAATAAATAAGACCCGATATTTATTCAGCATTGTGCCCAACGTTCGATATCGCAATATGACTCGTTCGCAGCAAATAATCCGTCCTTCAGCCTGCAGTCGAGGACCCTACTGACGGGTCGTCCTCGGGGCGACTGACTCGCGCAGTTGTCGTTAAGCGGCCATTGCTCACTCGCTCACCCCCCTTGAAACGCTCAACGCATCACAAAACCACTCCTTAAAATACACTTTACATTACGCATTGTTATATAGATACCTACGTCCTAATTCTAACGCTATTGTTCCTTCATTATTGATTGCAAATTCTACTGCCAATATTGTTTCAATGGTTATGGTATACTGATACAATGTAATGAATAATTTAATTACAAACTGTTCTCTTTGTGTTGTCGGGTTGCAGAACTTTTGACTTTCAGTGTCAAAAGTGTGACATTTTCACAATTCGATAAAGTCGAGTTGAATGCATTCGGTCGGTGTCGGTGCGACACTTGCTCTGGTATTAAAAGGTTATAAATGAAATAAGAAAATATTTGAATCGTAATATAAATTCTTGATCTATAAACGCAAAAAAATATGCCACCAGTACGTTTGTATCGGAACCGTGCTAACAGAGTAATAATTGTCACGCATCGATTTAGGTTGTTGTTAAATTGCAATCTTTCGAAAATTATTTAGGCGATTCATTAATTCGGAGAATCGTCGCCGAGAGGACTTAAATATAGAAGAGATACTAGCACGTCGGATGACATCTAAAATAAGACCGAGAGAGAACGGCGGTAGGTGCTTACACCGAGATTGCTCAAGCTTTTACGGGTTATTGACTTTTTCAAACGATTCGTCCGACAAAGAAGGTATTAGTATATTTTATTCAAATATGTTTATCTTTTACAATATATTGTAGGCATCTAATTTAAATTCAAAGCCATTTTGTTTGTTCACTTATCTTTTACGCAATACGAATCAACCTTACAAGATATCGGTGTTTAATAATTGTAACCAGCTGCGGATTACTGAACTAGTAATAAGGAAGGCTATATTACTGTTCAAATCAACATGTTTGAGTAAGTTTTATTCCGTATTTATTTATGAGAACTGCTTGGTTCTGTTCTACGAAACGAGGGAACTATCTACTCATTTAAACTCGGTTAAATGTGGTTTATAAAGTAATAAGTCTTGTGACGTGTTAAATAATAGATATTACGTACTGAGCCCATTGCAGGCTTCATATCTACTCGTATACTAGTATATAAGTCTATAGAGTCTCTAACTAGTCTTAAATTACAAACGCCTTGACCGATATTAATAAAAATTGGATGCTTAACTTAAAGACACGTGACTGCACAAATGATATTGGTAAGCCTAATTATAAAAAAGACAGTTTAAAAACCTTATTTTATATTTTCCTGACATCGATCTTTTGAACGCATGCGAAGCCGTTGGCAACATATAGTTTTATATAAATAAATAACTTTTACGTAAATGATCTCTTAGATTAATACAAATAACTTCTTTATAAATGACAATGTATGTCTGTATGAAAATAGTTATTAATTATTTTCTTTTAACTGACATGGGTTTCAACTTCGGTATCAGTTCACTTTTTTAAACTACATGTTTTTGTACGATCAACTTGATAGAATAATACACGTACTACAATAAAACATTTCTCATAGTCCAACAATACTACTAAAATAAATCGTCGGATATAGAAACTTATCAATGCTTATCGAATAAAAATCTATGGCCCCGGCCAGGTAGTTCAAGTACACACCCAATATGTTTGTATGTCAAGAATTTAAAAAGAGGACAGCTGCGATGGCTCGTCACAATTCGTAATAGAACGATGGTTCAGTCGGATCAAATGTAGGTCGTTCGGGTCGCTCCATTTGCCGCTGTGGCGAATTCGGCGACCTCGGTGGGACCGTCGCGGGTGATAACTTATCAGCACTCGACTCGCTATGAAAAATTGACCAAGCATCGAGACCTACGCGGCACTATATGATTCGGTGAAACAACATCGAGGTTAGTCGCCGTAACGAACGGCCATGTTTAATGGGAAAAACCTCGACAAACGTCCTTCTGGATTCGTTCTATTTTTTTCGTGGCTATATTTAATCAGTATTTCAGCGCTCTGCACAATACTAATGTATTTTAAATTTTATATTACATGTGTAATTTAATATCGACCTTTACAGAAGAATTAAAACTTACTAACATGGGTTTCTCGTTTCTTTATTAAACTACTATTGCATGGTTATGATATATCATTATATATAATGTAATATTTCAAAAACTTCCGTTTATAGTTTTTGTTTTAACTACTAAAATGTAAATAATTGCAAAATTAATTAGTTATATTTTACATTTAATATTTGATCTACCTTTCGGTGACATTGAAATCTGTGATGAAAATTCCTTTACAATATTGTCCAAAAGTACTGTAATAAAAATTGGAATCGAAATATTAAATTTCTCTTATGTATATTTGGTTTGAAAAATTACTAATCACATTGAAGATTTTGTATGCCTGTCTACTCGCTTAGTCGATACCGTTACCTTTGGTGCCAGAGACAATTTGTAAAACTATTCGGTCCTTTTTTGTTCGTTAACAATTAATTTTAGCCATGTCATTAAAGTGTTTCTGTTCTGTTTATTCTACAGCGCATTTTTTTTATATGTGAGGCTTCCGAACGTCACAAACCCTTGACATTAATATTCATGATTATCTTTCAATGTTTTCCTTTTCATAACATTAATCTCAAAATTGCTTTACGTTGCCAACTTACTATCAATTAGGATATAAAAACATACTTACATTTTTAACGAGTATGAGAATGCTGACAATGTGAAACGGTCAATTTTATTTACTCATTGTTAAATATAAGTGTTATATCATTACACGTATTAAGTTTAAACTATTAAAATTCACCAATTTTTCCACTGGCTTACATGCTAACCTTTATTTTTATATAATACAAACAATAATTTGTAACAAATATTCTTAACTAAAATGTTACAACGTACGATATACATATGTAATATTTTATTGGCATTAAAAATATTTAATTTATTTTTAATTCAGTGAACCTTTATAACTATTCAACGAAAACTGAAAACTCTGCGACATACTTTCAAACGCACCTGCAAAAAGGTAACCTTGGCCTAAAGGGCAACACGATGAATATGTTTTTCAATAGTTAACTAGGCTGATTACGTTATCTTTCACTGATTGTTTTTTATAAAAGACTTTGCTACCATTTACAATACAAGCTTAGGATTTATAGATTTTAACATACAAAAGTATTCTTTTATAAAAAAAGAAAATAAGCAAGCAATTCATCTGCTTAGTAATATTACTCGAGGATGAAAATAAGACATGAAGGGAATTGGCCGCTCGGAGGCATGACTTATCAAACAAACCGTAGAATTGTTAATACTTGTACTGCATGCTAGAATTCCCTAAAGCCGTGGTACGGAGAAGTTAGGGAACTCATTCAACTGTGGGTGTACCTGCAATAATGTATCAGATATAGTTTAAACAGCGAATCGGCCGGTTGCGGTCGGTCAGCTTCCTTTGTAAGCAGTTGTAAGGGTGCGGACACATCCGCACCGCCGTCGCCTTGTGCGCCCGCGCCCGAACAAAGCGCCGCACGTGAGCCGCGAGCGGATGCAGTGCGCCGCTGATGAAACTGACACAGATTCTAACGCGTATTTGGTAATCGAAGTTCGTGAAAGTCTCGCTCGCAGGACGGCAATATCTCGTGTATCGTACCGCGTCCCACTTTGCCGCACCGTCTGTCGACATTCGACGACACCGAAACCCAAAACCGAGAAAAGATCACTTTAAATAACGTCAAATCTCTTCTCTCGACGAAGCGTCATTGTTCGTGAACGGGCGCGCGCGTAACTGGAACAAAAATTTTGTTCTCGTCCCAGTTTTTGGGATGCGAAACTGCGATTGACGATTGGCGTGTTGCGATATTGTAACATTGTCGCCTTGCATTCAATTCCATGTAAAATTACACGATATCACCTTTGGGTCACTGATCTGCACGTTTCAATTCTTGTTGCTCTAATTTCCCTAGGATGTTTGAAGTAATACGAAGTCATAGAGAATCGATTAACCTATTAATCTTTTTAGCCTAAAATATTTGTTGGGTACAATCATCGGCGTCAGTGCTTTTGTATAAATTGACAAGCTAATTGTAGTGCGACATAATTTTAGCTCATAGACGGAGTTATTCGCATCATGTCTAAACAGTAAACTTAGATTGTGAGACTAGTGGACATCATAATTTACTGTACTTCTGATTATAATATATGTACCATATTCATATTTATCACTTGAAAAAAAAAACAATACTAACGTGAAGAGAGTATTGTGGTAGAAAAGGAAGTGATTGAAGAGCGCGCAATATGTAAAGTCCTTATCTCTAGTCTAGACTAGTCCTTAGTTTAAGACTCTGGGCCGTAGGTGGTTAATACTTTATTTTATTTCGACTTACAGGAGGGTTATGTTTTTCTAGGGTATGTTTGTACTCTGTTCCATCGCGATCTCCTATAGGCTAAACGGCTAATTTTGAAGTGTGAGGTGTCATGCGATTCGTATTTCTTCCCCGGAGTGTCAAAGGAGTACAATCAGCCGGACTTATTATTATTTTCTTATTAATTACTAGTTACGTACATGATCGTACTGTTGATGGTACCGTGTCAAGGCATGAATAGCAGTGTGTGTCCGCGTGTTGCAGGCTCGGGTCGGGCAGCGAGTGCGGAGGCGCGGGCTCCGGGGGCGCGGCAGCTCCGCAGTCGGCGCGCGTCACGTCCAACGGCGCCGGCGGCATGGCGGTGAGCCGCGTGCCCAGCCCGCTGCACGACGGCAACACGCCCGTCGCCGAGAACTGGTGCTTTACACAGGTACGACCGCCCACGCAGCGGCACACACCTCAACACACAAATCAACTTTAGGATTGCCTGAAAGCTGATTTCTGACTATTTAACTTCCTGATGATATTGCGGATTTGAAGTGCAATGCGATTAATAATAAATATATAGTTTTAGTAATAAAATTTAAAATGAGTAGTTCCACAAAATAAATATTTCGCTAAATGACGAAGTTCTGAGGTAACAAACATAAAGAAAATACAAGCGAAATGAGAGCCTCCCCCTTTTTTAGAGTCGGTTAAAATCATTTTGGAAGTCAAGTGAAAGAGTTGTCAAATTTTAAAGGTTAACACTGCTAATTGCAGAAAATTAAAACTTATCGTATGCTTCAAAAATATAAATTTAACCTCAACAAATTGATAAGAATTGATTTAAAACATTGACCAAATGTCTGTTGACATTGGTCGCCATTTTTACGATAATTTAATCCAGGAAGGTTAGTTAAATGTTATATTACAAAACATAAATTAAATTAAGAAACTAGCTATAGCATGAAAAAGTACCAATAAATGAAGACGAAGGAAAGCCCAGGTACTTTTTAAAGTATATGTGACACATGGATGGATGGATGGACATTTCGTAAATAAATCGTACAAAATTAATAGAACTATCATCCTTGACCTCGAAGCAGCTTTGCATTGACAACCAAACAGCTTTATCAACTTTGAGCGATCGTAAACCTCGATGTTTCGTCTTGTAAGTATCGATCACGGCGACCTCCTATCGTCTTCAGCTTCGGCCGCGATTTTACTTCTGAAAGCTGATTAATTTATTGTCTACATAAACATCTATCTACAAAAGCAAAAATAAAGGAATTTTAAACTTATTGTCGGAATGTCTTTCGGTAACCCTGCATATCACACATGGTACGATCAAGAGGGGCGGATTGATATACCGTCGCCCGTAATCGTTGAACTTGAAATAAACTCGCTGATTGTGCTAATATGAAAATCAACGAGGAAGTGGCTGACGTACGTAATACGTGTGTGATGTTCAAACGCTAGGTGAGTCTCGTTAGCGATGTGTTTGCACTGGGCAACGGTGACACGTCTCAAGGCGACATGCGTGCCGTTGTATTATGACATTGAAAACTGGCTATTTGTGTATTGATCGCACACACACATTGGCAAATAAGCACGTCTGTTAAATATGCGATTAAATGTAAGAATTGGTAAAAATAACCACTGTGCAAAAAACATGATTTTAACGTTACTAGATTTACATGCTTTGTGTAGGGTGATGATAGAAGACGAGGACATTTCATCGAATTTTCAATGATCAATAGTATGTATGTATTTTTTCGGTTTTGAAAGTGTAATATAGGTAGAGGTCTAGTGATACGCGTACTTGCAATCGCTACGGTGAAATTCGCTTACATTGCGACCGGTTGTTCCGTCGAGGCCGAATTGTATTATTGCGTTCAACCGTTCAACATTTGTTTCCTGATGTACGCTCTAAAAATCAGAACGACCGTTGAACGACTTAGCCGTCGACCGGGTATTACCATTTTTGTGACTTTTTACCCAAAAAAAAACTTCTTAGTTCGCTAACATTAACGGTAAAGTTTTGAGTTGGAGGCGGCGACGCGGCCACGCGCAGGCTATTGAGGCCTCGACTCCTCGGCTCAGGTTTCCGATATTAATGTATGGTTAGCAATTCTAAAAGAAGTTAATGTCATCCTGTAATATTTATTGACAAAGTAAAAAGACGCCAGCTTCACGCCAAAGGCCACCCCCTTTAGAAGGACACCACATGTGAAAACGAAGTATTTCTAAACTAATGAGAACCAATGGTACGAACATAGCTCATACGTTTCCTTTACTTACACAGTTTTGAATGGAACTAATCAAGTCAAAACGTAATTAAAATGGGACTATTGGGTCATTTACACTTGTTTTGTACCTTACGAGACTAACCCATCAGATGACAATACGTTCACAAACTACTTTACTCTGAGATCAACATCCCATTTCCCTCTTTCCTTCTCTTTAAGGTCAATATAGTTATGGTTAAAAGGATTGTGAGTCATGTGCTGTATTTGATGCGTATGAAAATGTTTGCGCTAATGATCTTTTTAATTTGGAGGATAATATTTATTTTTAATTAAAAAGCAATAAAAGAACCGGAGCAATGAGAACGGAACTGCCTCGTCTCGATTAGAAATGAACAAGCGTTAAAGTGATTGCGCAATTCCAACTAACTATTCCTTGTAGGTCTGTTCTAATGCGGAATGTGGACGGTACACGTGAACCGATACTGGCCGCTGCACGTGTCTTTGTTGTGGATACAATCCACGTTGCACTGTTTTGCGTCAATATCAGACTTCTTGCTGACGCCAGTTGCACGCTCATCAACATTTATCGATATAACTTTTATTATTCCGTTTCAAAGACATCTACACAATAATATGATAAAACAAACGACCCCCTCTAGGTCACTTTTTTTCTTAGGTTTTATTATGTTACAAGCATTTTTTTGCCTTACCTGGCTAAAATACAAAATATGTTATTCAAAATGTGTTATTCTTCGATACAAAGTCACATTTGAGGCCAGCACGAGGGTTAAAAAGAATTATGTAATCGATTAGTTGACTAATGTTCACGTAAAAGTCAGGACAAATGATTGAATACAGTACAGTGCAATCATTTTTCCGTTTCGCTATATATAATGAAAAACTAATATAACTTTATTTCACAATATCGAGTAAGCAGGGACCGCCGCTATCACTGTAAAACACCCACATTCTCCAGAGAGGACGTTTCCCTTGTTGCGTTCATTTTAAAATCTTGACCCTTCCCAACTACCTGTGAACCCAATACTATTTTTTTTTATTTTGTGTCTGACCAACAGTGAACACAACATATACTTTCGTATAAGATTTAGGTCTAAAGATCTTTATTTCTCATAAGAAACATTGTTTCGCTTACAATGTGAATAATATAAATAATACGTAATGTACATAAAATACACCAAAAACATAAAGCATAAAAAACCTTAACATAACAATAAAAAAAATCTAGAGTAAACAGGAATTACAAAGTATTAAGTATTACAGAATTTATTCTGTTATGTACACCTATAACAGGTCGATACATTTTATACTTACAAAATCATCAATCATTAGAAGTAATACAGGTTGCTGCTATAAATAAAATACATATTGTTTTTACATATTATATATATTTAGTTATATATATTTAACAAGTCTAAATGTGATAATCAGAAAATAGTAGGTAATTAGCAAAGCAAACCTTTTTTTGTTTTGGGGCAAATACGAACCTTGAATGAATATCAAACTAAGATCATACGATACTCAGACACGCACAAATGATCGTTCAATTGCGACAAATTTAGTACTCAATTGGCGCACACTGCGCACGAAGTGGCTTAAATATTTAAAAGGAAATATTAGTCACATGTCTAGTTGGAACGAAATTTGGAATTTGCAAGCGTTATCTGTAAGGTGCGTCCATAAACGTGCGGGGATGATGCGGTCGGCCTTGCGGCGGGTCGGTGACCGGGCGAAGACCCCAGCAGCACCGCAAGCCCGCAGCCCGCAAGCCAAGCAACGGTCGGGGGCAACGACCAGCGGACGCTACCACTACTCCTCATGACCCCCGATGGCCCAAGTGCCCAGCTACCTACGACGCGATTGCCTCTTTTTACACCTCGCCATACACCTGAACTTGTGCATACGATTGCTTCTACTCCATACTGACGAAACAGATAGCAATTGCGTCAATGTTACTGTTTTTGTCCTTTCTATATTAAAAAATAAGGAACCTTTATATGTTTATCCTACCTACATAGCTACATTTATCGTTATCGTTATAATTATATAGTACATCATTTTAAAAGGCCCCTGTTGTTTAAAACTCGAATTGACATGTTTAGTAGTTAACGATGATGGGGTACTATTTGGCGCAGCTGCAACGCAGTACGAGACATACAATCGTAAATACGAGTATAAGTTAATATATCGATAGCTCCAAGGACGATATTTGCATAACATTTACATTCGGATTTACGATGTCGATATAAGTAAATCTGTACAATAAAGCTGACCTTGGATAATAAAATGATAAAAAAAATTATACATAAATTTTGCGTTAACGCATGCTTAGTGTGTGTCTTCCGTGATTGTTTTTAAATAATTTGCTAGAAGCCTAGGTTTGTATAAGGTTTAAATTGTAGATAAGTTTTAAATTCTGATGGTATTTCGCAAAGCTTTTCTTGCGAAATAAGCTTATACCTTCCAGCATTATTTATGCGCTTCCTGCGTCCGGCCGATTCGAGGCTAACCTTAATTTTCATTCAGTACTTTTACTTGATTGCTAACCTTGCTGAAAACACAGATTGATATTCACAGTTGTGTTAAAATTATTGTTCTGTGATTATGATTAATATTTTACTGTGATAGTTTTGGTTAGACAACACTATATAGGTGCATATAAACTAAATATATGTAAATAACTTCAGAACAAGTTTTTAACAGATCCCATCAACTATACCATCGGAAAACTTTAACGTTATCCTGTTGATTGGTTAATTACTTGATATTGTAATTCTAAACTGTTGATTTTAAATTAGCAGTTAAAAGAAAAACAGTTTTTTTAAGTTTGTTAATTTCTATTCCATACATGAGACGACTTGTCACTAGTAACATACATTTAGTACTATTATAAATTGCGTGACTATAGGGCGTTTCTAGTATTGTATGTTAACTTTTTATTCTATTAATCGATCAGTATTTAACCAAACGCATTTATTTGTTGCAGGTCAAAGTTGTGAAGTTTAGTTATATGTGGACAATAAACAATTTTAGTTTCTGTAGGGAAGAGATGGGTGAAGTGTTAAAATCATCGACTTTCTCGGCCGGTGCTAGTGATAAATTAAAATGGTGTCTTCGCGTAAACCCAAAAGGACTCGACGAAGAGAGCAAAGACTACTTATCGTTATATTTATTGTTAGTATCGTGTAACAAATCTGAAGTGCGGGCAAAGTTCAAGTTCTCGATTCTGAACGCGAAGCGAGAGGAGACCAAGGCGATGGAGTCGCAGCGCGCCTACAGATTTGTTCAAGGCAAAGACTGGGGCTTCAAAAAGTTTATTAGGAGGTGAGTGTTTTGTACTGTTTATTTACAATGGCGTCCGTAAAGTTCTTTGAATATTTCATGCATTACTTGTAGGGGTAGTAACAGGAGATGTCATTTTGTATGGAAATTCCTAATTTTTGAAGATATAATTGTTGAAACTTTGTATATAGGCACTTAGTAATAAATAAATATAAATTAATTGTAGCGTTTTTGAAGTTTTGATGAAATAGCGGTTGAAAGTTAGTATGGAAGTTTACTAAACAAATTCACGCTTTCACGTCTAACCCCAGAACCGATTTTCATAACATTTGGGACAAAGAAGATTACCTTGGAAAGGACATAGACTACCGGTTGTCTTTTACTATAAATAAGATATGAAGGGATTGGAATAAGGGAAGAAAGTTTTGTATGGGAGTAAATTATTATCGAAGATAAAACAATGAAGCTTTGTATTTAGGCACTTGATAAGAAGCAATAAACATTTTTTGAAATTTGGCCTACATGAGGATAAAATATGGAACACAAAACAAATCTATTTATGTTTACAATACGTATATTTATCGGAAACATGTTTATGATTAGTAAAAATGCTTTCTTACACGTCGCGCGAGCGCTGGACTCGCCAAGCGCCATACACAATGAATGATGCGGTGGATCAAACTCGCAAAATATTTATGTTGTAACAAAGGATAGAAAAACAAAACTTATAGTTTATAAATGTATTAAAATAAGTTATTTGCAATTAACGAAAGCATTTTATATGCGTATTGGTTGCAAAATGAGTATCCTAAAATATTAAATGCTGCCCACATTAACTATACTACGCGGACTAAGTCGGAAAAGCAAGTGAACCTATACATTTAATAAATGGAAAATGTTGTTATTTTAAGGAAAACTATATCCTAATCCAGTATTTTAATATGCGTTGCCACTAAAATAACCTAGTAAGAAATCTATTCTATTTATCTTCTAGTCGCAAGTTTTGTTTTTGAACTATACTCGTGCTTTTTAATCATACCCACTACTACTTACAGCTTATTAATACGCTTATAATTAATTCAATACGCAATAATTCAATGCGCTTAAACAATACCAAAGATTGCATCCACAGTTGGATAAAACCGGAAATACGTGTGCGTGTATACCTGCTATGGCGCTATGAGCTCCTCGTATGCCACAATAACATTATGTCATCGGCATTTGACCTCATGCCTCGCATCGTACTATGGAATTACTCTTCAAACTTTATATCTTATACCTTTTAAATGGTTGCGGGCAACACATATCATCATCGTCAATATATTTCCGTACGGAAAGAGGTGTACACCTCATAGTATCTAAGTGTCGATAAGTCTGTCATTGTCGGACATAATAACGATATTGCATTATTAAATGTCATTATTGCAGTCATATAAATAATTGTTAACAATCGTCATTATTCGCAGATTGTTTCTCTCAATCACACACATACACAAGGTTTATTTACACTCATTATGCAGAATAAGCGGTCTATATGTGTCAGGACCGTGCCAAATGGAAATCCGTGATCTCTGCCTAACCCTTTAGGTTATTATGGGTATGTGTGGATATTTATTTTTATTTAGTTTTCTGCGTTTCGTCTGATCATTGAGGTGCTGGAGGGTCAGTTCTTGTCCTCTTTCCCTACCCACAAGTTTCTATAAAGGAAAAGTCGGGAAGGGGAAGTGACTTGCGGAGGAGGGTTGGCATCAGGTAGGCGGCCCAAACTAAACAATAAAGACTACAGTAAAGTCCATGTGATATGAAAGAGTAGTGCATGCCGACCCTACGTAGGTAGGAAGAGTGCAGGTGATGAGTG
Source organism: Papilio alexanor hazarajatica (assembly GCA_018246295.1). Taxonomy (NCBI): domain Eukaryota; kingdom Metazoa; phylum Arthropoda; class Insecta; order Lepidoptera; family Papilionidae; genus Papilio; species Papilio alexanor. Next base: position 29,769 of record DWLR01000068.1, on the reverse strand, counting down.
AATATTTGTTTATATGTATTGTGTATAATTTCCAGAGATTTCCTGCTGGACGAGGCAAACGGGCTGCTTCCTGAGGACAAACTGACGATATTCTGCGAGGTGTCAGTGGTGGCGGACAGCATCAACATCAGCGGCCAGAGCAACGTGGTTCAGTTCAAAGTGCCCGAGTGCCGGCTCTCCGATGACCTCGGGGCGTTGTTCGACAACGAGCGTTTCTCCGACGTCACGCTCGCCGTCGGTGGCAGGGAGTTCCAGGCGCACAAAGCCATATTAGCAGGTCAGCTTCTTAACATTTAGTATAAACCGTATACGGTTCTAGAATGTTGGCGACGTACAGAACGACGCAGCGAGGGTAGGCTTCCCACAATCTGGATAAAGTTACGAGAATCCACTAAATGAAGGGCAAGGAACCCATCTTTATGGCCATCAAATAATATGTGAAAATAGTTTCTATGAGCGATTGCTATAACGATTGTTTTCGTCGCTTAAATTTGAAGTACGCTGTAAATTTGAAGTTTATCAAGAACAATAAATTAATACTAACTAACAAACCCTCCATAATATTTATAGATAACAGGTGTAGGTCCATTTAGATTTATATTTTTGTGATACTTTGCCACGGTGTGACGCATGACCTCCTTAAAAATTTTGATTTGGCTTTCTCCTTCTAGTCATCTGACACATATTTTCTAAAATTATTGTCCGTGTTACCCTAATAATTGAAACAATATGATATAAAGACAATTATATTTCTTAATCTAAATCTAGATACATACTTAAGTTTAACCTCCTAATGTTTAGTCGTTTTGTTTATTGGATAAAACAGAAAATAAATACAGTTAATGTCAATAGACTTGGTCCAGGGTAATCTCTGGCGACCACATTGATAATGAAATTCGAAACCATACATCTTTATATATGGAAAGTATTGATAGTGTGACAGCGGCTTATATACAATATTAAAATATTTATTTTACTTTTGTTTTAATTTCATGTAATTTTTATCGTCCATTTTTAACACACACGCGCACACATTTTTATTATGGTTAAGAGCATTAAATAGATAATGTAGAAATAGTAATGGATGAATGTTTGATATAAATAGCAACATTGTTTGTTATGTAATAATTCATTAAAACCCTTAAGATATTGTTACTAAGATATAATTGTTACTCATTTAAAATACTAACATTACAATGTTAAATGATTGAATGTTGTTTACTATACAGGAATTTAATCCGTGCGCGTAACACTGCGGAACATGAAGTGCGCAGTAAGGATTATTAATACGCTGACACATTGTTAATTTTAGATACACAGTACGTGCTAGATAACACTGAATCCATAAACGGGTTAAGTACGTAGTAAGTGGGTACGTGGAAATTACGCTTAACTAAAATTAACTCGATTAAACAAACACTAAACCGTTTCACTTATCCATATTTGTAAAAATACTGTTTATTACTAGACGTTTCTATAGCTTACTGATGCATATTTCAAGAGAGCATAGATAGAGAGGTGCGTAAATAGAGCGGGGGGATTGTGCCAGGAGTTCATTATAACTACTATTGAAATAATTAAAATTAACTATCAATTGTTGGTAATATTAGTTTTAATTAGAGTGAAACAATAGTGTCCTTTAACCTTGTTGGAGTACCCACCCTATCAGTGTTAAAGTCAAAATGGCCGTAAGCTGCCAATGTAATTCCTTAATTAAAGAATAGCACAATAGTTATAGTAAATGACTTTATGGATTCACGTATAAATTAAAGTAATACTGGGTGTATTTTCTCATTAACTTGCCAATTTTTTGACGATAAAACCTATTGAGTCACATCACAATATGTTTAGTGGCTTTATTCTTTTTATGACATAACCACGATAAAGTAAGAATAAAAGCGTTTTAACAGTTAAAGATTTAAGATTTTTTACATATTTGAACAACTTAATATTGTATTATTAATTTCAGCCCGAAGTCCTGTGTTCGCGGCCATGTTCGAACATGAAATGGAAGAGAGGAAGAGAAATAGAGTGGATATTACCGACGTGGACCACGAAGTGCTGCGCGAGATGTTGCGCTTCATTTACACGGATCGGGCGCCCAATTTGGACAAAATGGCCGACGACCTATTAGCTGCAGCCGACAAAGTACGTGTTATATATATATATGTGTTTTTGTAATATGTCAGTTAATACAGAAAGAACTTTATTAAGTACATTGTGTAAAAAAACACGTTTAGGTAAATTTTCATATACTTATAGTTAAACTAAACTTACGTATGAGAAATGTTGTAGTTGTCGTTCTAATGATATTTCTAACTAAAGTACTTTTTGTATAAGGCAATCGAACATTTGTTGATCCCGTGTCTTTTAAAGTAAAGAACACCCTTCCGAGTCTCCTATAGGTATATTTCTTCTGTTAGCTCTATAGCCCTTTGTGGACCTTGGCTTAGTCGAGCAACTTCTTCCACGTCGGTCGTCGGTCTCTATCCAAATTTGCTTGGCGTCTCGATAAACACCGTCCAACCAACGTAGCCTTGGTCTGCTTCGACCTCGATGAGCCTCAGCATTATTTGCCATAAGACACGTGGGTGCCCTAGTTTCATCCATACGCTGAACATGGCCAGCCTATCAGATTTCAATTTAATATGTCCAGCCACGTGAAGTACTTCGTACAGGTCATAAAGCTCCTGGTTATAACGGCTCCGCCATTGATTGTTCTCGCACACAGCGCTAAAAATACGCCTCAGTCTTCTTTAGGTAAAAACAACCTATGAATCTGTATTTAGGCAATAATAAATATAATATATATAATTTTTTTTTAATTATTGTTATTTATAATGTTTATTTTGATTTCAGTATGCGTTGGACAGATTAAAAGTAATGTGCGAGGAAGCGCTATGCCTCAGCCTGTCGGTAGAGACGGCGGCGGATACGCTCATACTAGCGGACCTGCACTCGGCGGACCAGCTCAAGGCCCAGACCATCGACTTCATTAACACGTCAGTGCTTTTGCTCTATGTTATTACTTGTTTATGATATATCGTGTAGACCAACAGACAAGATAGGCGTGAAATGGAAGTATTCCTAATTTTAATCTAGGATGCCTAATTTTAGTTATTTCCCCTTCCCATCTTTTTCTAATAAGGAAAGGATGGAAGGAGAGGCAGGATTTAACGGGGGAGAGGATGATGATATGAGCGGCTATATACTTGAAAAGTAAAAACACAGGTTTCATTATACGTACATACGTATATTTTAGTGTTTGATGATTATATTTCAGGAGTCACGCGACGGACGTGATGGACACGGCGGGCTGGAAGAACATGATCTCGTCGCACCCGCACCTTATCGCGGAGGCGTTCCGCGCGCTCGCCACGCAGCAGCAGCAGATACCACCCATTGGCCCGCCGCGCAAGCGCGTCAAGCAGGCGTAAGCGCATGACACGCTCGCGCGCGCCGAGCAGGCGTAAGCGCGTAACACAACACGCTCGCGCACTTCAAGCAGATGTAAGCGCGCAACACAACACGCTCTCGCACGTCACGCAGGCGTAAGCGCGCAACACGACAAGCGCGCGCGCAATACCAAAGACAACCGTCGACTATGCGGATTGAAGGTACGAACAGTGAACAGTGCTAGTGAAATGATCGCTGTAGTGCTGACACTCGGACAAATATTTGATCATTGTCAAACCAATATCTGTATGTGCTAAAAGGTTTTTTTTTTTTTGCAACGGTTCAAGTTCTCTTTATTTTTATAAGTTAGTAATACAAACAGCTTTTTTTTTTCATTTGACAGTATTCAGGTTATTGCGCAAAGGTCGCTAAATATGTGTGGTGGAAAAAAAATTTCCACCACATAGTTCCCTAATATAAGTATTGTATATATTGATTTAATTTTTAGAGTTATCTGTTTTATACGAAAATTTCGCCAGTAAACTAATCTTTCTGGTCGAAATCTCCAAAGAAAGCATATAGTATATATTGCTTTGACAATGACAATTTATGTTTTCAATAGCTCGTTTTGTGTCAGTTCTCTAAAATATTTACCGTTTGCGAAGACATAAATGAGTTATAACAAGACAATACAAGCACAAACAGGTTAACTCGCGTTTTAACTATCAATGCAGTATAAGCGATTAAAAACTAGATTATTGACCGGTGTGTGGTCAGTTTGGGCTTGGACGGCTTCCCAGGGCGTTTTAACTGCGACCGAGTCCGGCCGGTGACTGTCCGTTTGTTGTGAATCCACGAAGGATTCATCCCTTTCATTTACTATGATTGATCTCAAGGCGATATTCGATCCTAATATTTTTGTCGTTTAATGGTACCGCTTTTAAATATTGTGTTATGAAGCTGAACGCTTTTTGTGCGTTGTAGTTTTAGGCTCGGTTTATAATTAATTATATTTTACATATGTCGTTTCTGTGAATGTTCTCTTACGGTTATTTTAAATGTAAATTATTGATGTCTATAATACAATGGAATCTTCGTATTGTAAACAGTCTTGAATTATTTCAGTCAGTATGATATAAATATGATCAAAGTTATTGGCCAACATTATATAAAAATTATTAGTTTGATGTAAAATATGATTCTTGCTGTGAGGACAGTTGATATTTATCGGTCTTGTATATGTAATGTTGAGAGGTAGACCTATTTAAGTAGCACATTTTGTCATATGTGAAAGTAGCATGGTTAATGAATGCAATAAATCTATGTAAAGTTGTGTCACATGGCTAAGTTCAAAGTGTCGGACAAGGCTTGAATGTTGGCTTTTATCTAACTAAAGTATTACCAACAATGGGCCTTGTGCGAAGTCAGCATCAGATGTCATGTCCAAAGTTATCTCAATTATCATGTAATTAATCACTGTTTTCGATATTGAACTATTTATTTTGTAATACATTTAATCAATCTCATACTGTGAAATTGGTTATAAAGACTTATTATTCTAAACAATGTTGCCGCACTACTGTTTTTTTTTAATATAATCACATTAAAAATTAATAAAAATGTTGTGTTAATAATTTTTGATTAGTTTGGACATGTCTTTGTTGCGCGGTGTAGCGAGCTGTGTGACATGCAGAAGTTGTAGGCGACTCGAGTGTTTGTAATAAGTATAATGAAATTGTTGGTGTTGTATATAGATGAGCTACGATCCCACCATTATAATATTTCTAAGTACTAAATTGTAAGTGGTATCACAGGTGACACCATTCTAATATTATATTGTAACTATAGGTGTTATTCCAATGACTTATTGTGATTTTTCTTACAAATTCCCATAGGTTTTAACACATGATACTTTTTGTTTTCAATAAATTGTAATTTGCCTTAATTTAAAAATGTGTATAAATACATTAAAAAAAATCGTCATTGGTTTTTGCTTTTCTTTCTTTCTTTGCGACATGCGCTAATCGAATTGATCAGTTATCAGTAAATATTAACTCACTTTCTCATTATGATATTCTTCAGTGTAACAATATGAACACGTTTCGACTAAACATCTGTCATTCCTATTGAAAACTCTCATTTCACTCATTTTCTCAAATAAAAGTTTTTGGTGTAATAATTACCCAACATTAGTAATAATATACTGTGGCCAATAAAAGTAATAATATTTATGAAATACCATTTTTTATCCACTTCCCGTTTACATAGCTGGCAACTCTTGTCGTGTAATATGATAGTTACAAAAACAAGTGTCAGAAATATTAACTGTGATTTTCGAAATTGTCAATAAGTTGAGCAAATAAACGAAAAGTATAAAGTTGTATATTTTATTTTTATATATAAATAACCAACCTATACCTTAATTTCCTTTTTTCACCCTCTTATAGCAGTATGGCATTACTATTCCGCAACATAACGACAAGACATTGCGATAAATATAAAACATAAAACCTATTTACATCTACATGTTGTGTAATAAAACTTTATAAAGATTTAAATAATTTTTAAGGGAGGTTATATTGAACTGACGATGACGCGTGGTTAATTGTTTTATGTTAGGAATTTCATGATTATAATTTAATATTTCCTAAATATAATCATGGAAAATATCCGTTCAAGATCCGCCTAAAATTAACAGATCCGGATCCATATCTGTACCCATATACAGATCTTATTTTGCATATAGATATCGGGCACATCACTAGTGCATTCTTAAAAATTTGCTTTTGTCACTACAAAAGGAAATACAGTTTGGATCTCGATCTTGATATCATAATTTTGGAATGTCCACCAATATTTGTCTTATTCATACAAAGCTAGTATAGCATGTTTAAAGAGCTAATTTAATAATTAATAAAATGTAAATATTCTAAAAGAGAAAAGAAGTCTGTTGCAGAAGAATTTTGTATTTCTAATTACTTGTAGGTTAAGATTTCCTCAAACATATCCTTTTTGCTACTACTTTTACTAGAGGCGGGACGCTTGTACTGGAACAGGTTTGATACTAGGTTTCACTCAATACGTTTAAGTTTCGAGTATGTGGGGACTAAAAGAACGAGTATCGAGTATTTAGAAGTTTATAATATGGTATAAGTATTTGGTACTCTATAAGTATTTTATTTTCCGCCGCGAGACAGAAAAATTTCGTCGCCACCGTCGTACATATAATCGATACTCTCACATACTTCTAAGAACTGTTATTTGGAACGCGTATTTGCAAATACTCCTACTCGAAATACTATGTACGCAATTTACCCAGTATATCTCATCTCTAACTTTTACAGGGCTCGTCACCACTCGTGCCAGATGAGTGTTGCCAACCGTAGTACAGTATAATAGGTGTTGCTAATAATAAAAACTATAGCGTACTCTACTTCAAGCTAGTGTAGTAATAAAAGTTTGTCCGCTACAAACAAACAAATAATTATTTCATTAATATAATTTCATAGGTACGCAAAAGAAAGCTATTGCTCATAATCTGACGTCATTAGTCACTAATTCTGAACTTATTAATACCTAGAATTCGTGTTGCGTTGCATTGGAGTCATATATTGCAGTGATAGAGCGTTACAGAAATGCGCCGTTTCAATCGGGTTATAAAGATGAGCCATACTACTAAGTAAATTGCGTACTTAGTAGTAAAAAAAAGATTTCGTCTCCAACTTAAACCGAAATAGTATCCAAGTCCTACCGGACAACGATAACAAAAAAGGTCCCATCATACTGTTCCACCTACTTAAAATCACACAAATACGTTTGCAAAATAAACCTTGTCAACAACCCCAGACACCACCATATCACAAAAACAAAATCTTAAAATATGAAATGCTTATACCCCGACAAAATAATTGTATAGTCTTACATACTTATAAAAAATGAAATACTTCTAAACTATTTATACAGTACAGAACACATAAATAGTACGAAATACTTATAAAGTAACATATGTATTTCTAAATATATTACATATATATTCTATATACTTCTAAATACTCGATACGCGTTCGTTTGCATTTATGATACTCAATATTTAGGAGCATTAACTGAAACCTAGGATAAAAACCTGTTCCAGTATATACGTCCCACCTTTACCGGGTTATTATTATAATCAACCCACACAAAGGCAGACGTCAAATAGGCTTAATAAAAATTATTTAGGCTTCTATGTTTTCTTAATCTAAGCTAAAAACAATTAATAAATAACAGATTATACAAGAGCTTATGGCGAAACAAGATTCGAGCGTCTTGAAATACCTAAAATAATTTCTAATCCTATGGTTATGTTGAGTACATACAGAAAACACATAAATAAATTCAAATATAAAACCTGATAGAAAAATTTAAAAACAACTGGAACCAAACTGAAACAACTTTTTACTAAAAAAAATAGCCAAGTCGTTGATTCTTTATTTATCTTTTGAACTTAAGTAAAAAAATAAATTATTTTTCAAAATTATATAATGTTAATGCTTTTTAGTATATTGTAATTATCGAGGAACTCGAGGAACTAAGTGTATATTGTAATAATATAATATGTGTATATAACAATCACAAACTTCAACGTTCAGTGTTTCTTTTTACCCCATATCATTGTATTGGTGTGTGATAATCGTCCTAAATAGAAATTTTATTTTTTACTTTCGTCTATAAAGATTAAATTCTCTGCCTACCCCTCTGGGTCAAATGCGTTTATTTATTTTATTTTTCAGTCAAACTACAATTTTTCTTTCTTGATTATTAAGTAATCGCACGTATTTTTTAAATGCAATAGCAAAGGAGTTTATATATTTACAGCTGACTCCTTCAATTTTTTTATTTTTTTTTCTGCCACGTTTTTTACTTTAAATTCATCATTCAATCATATAGGTACCAATATTATTTTGTTAATATTTAAATCAACAATATAACTCACGACAATAATATTTACTTTTAGTCTTTAAATAAACTACTACTTTTTTTTAATAACTAAATTTTTAAATTGTTTGAATTTTCGTGAGACATTATCATACACTAATTAATTAATATCGGCTTACTCACGTTTTTTGATTGTCCGGTGACGGCACCGACTAGTTTCGGACCCGTCGGGGGTCCATCCTCAGGGCGAGATTTCAAGATAACTTCGCGGTCGCGTCGCGTCTCGCACTGAGTCGTCAACTCGTCAACTCGTCAAAAAACGTGAGTAAGCTGATATTAATTAATTAACTAAATTTTTAATTGAATCGAACATAATAGTTTCTTTTGTTTCACAATCCATACAACATTAACCCTGAAACTATTGGTGCCAAGTTATATGAGAACGAAATCAACAATTAAATAGATTTATTAACGGTTATGCACTACCGCTCACTGTGAATTGTCAAAATTATCATCCTAAATTGTCAAATGACTAAATGTCAATGTCACAAAAGTATTTTAAATATTAATTTGGTTTGGCGGCTAAGGTACGAGTTAGAACAATTCAAGTAGAAAAGTTTATATTTTAACTATTTATAGAAATGAATAGCGGAAATCGAATTCGGTTTTCTGGAGAAACTGAAAATGGATTAGTAGATGGTACTTTTCGCACTTGCCTAATTAAACATAAAAACTATTATTATATTTTACTAATTATGAACTCCTCGTTGTCGTTTCAGACAAAAGTCAACAAAATTCAGTTGTTACACCTAAAAGAAGCACGAGAATTCGGAGCAAACCAAAAAAATATGGTGACTCCATAGAGTTAACGCCAACCAAAAGAAGAAGCTTGATAGAATATGAAAGTCCCGAGGAAGATGAAATTAAAAGATCATGCACAGAAAAACCTACAGGTAAATTTTAAGTTCTTGAAGTGTGTTTAAATGCCATTGACTTTTTAGACACAATTAAAAATGGCACTTATGTAGAAAATAAACCTCCATATTTAGAGTGGTATCACAGAGAGCTTCTTATTTGATTTGTATATGTACAACAAAGGAACCAAATAGGATGATATATCATAAGGAGTAAGAGCTGTATGTTCATTGTAGTTACAGAAAATAATTAGTAATAGATGGTTGGTATGATAATGCAAAATGTAAACTGAAAGCTGGAAGTTGTGTATAAGTCATAACTGTTTGACTTTCATATTTTGGTAATAAAAACAAATTATTTCTAGCTTTGTTCAGTAGTGAAGATGTTGTTGGACAAGATATTTTCAAGTTTAAATCTCCACACACCAAGAATGATCTCCAAAACATAGTCAAGGCAGCTGTTGGCAATTCATCAATGACGCCTACTATGAAGACAAAGGCTAGCCTCCTGTTAAGTGCTACTGACACTACACCCAGGCATATTACAGATAAGATGAAAAGGAGTAAGTTTTCTTACATTATGAAAAGAAAATATATGAAATTGCAGGCAGGTTGAAATTTCAAGTAATGGTAGTTTTGGAGAAATTGAAGGGAAGGGAATTTTTTTATGAGTTTAGTAGGTTTTTGGCTTGTTGCAGTAAAAGAATCTTAAGCAGGTTCTGTCACAATAACAAAATATTTATACAAACTACTGAACTGATGCTGGTGTTTATGCCACCTGTATTTGCTGAAAACTGTCATTTTTAATGTTTTAAAAATTATTCTTAAAAATTACCTGTTTTTAAAAGTTTAAGGAAGCATATGAATTTTCAATTGGTTTTGAGCCTTCTGTTTCTGAACAAATCAACTTTTTTCAACAAATCAATAATATGACTTATTCAGTCCACAGTCCTATGCTACATTTTGTGCTATTTAAAGAAAGTACTTCTTTTCTGTTATTACAAAAGCAACAGTGTAACAAAATCATTGGAAGGTAAAGATATAAAAATACAAAAATGAAAGAACTTGAAGGTATAAAGTTCAAAAAAGTGTATGGGACTTCCATTTAAGTAAAATTATTTACTTGATATGTGAAGTTTATAAAGATAGACGAATACAAGATGAAAATTATGCTTTTTTAAAGAGAAGAGAGTAGGATGAGAGAGAGAAGAGAGCATAAAGTGGGAGATTAAAACAGAGATAGGTCGTAAAAAAGTGGAAGAGCTGGATGAATTTGTATATTTAGGATGCATGATTCGTAAAAATGACAGGTATGTTAAAGATATAGGATGAATGTGGGAAATAAAATTAATGGGGCTAGGGCACAATGGTGAGGAGCCATATTGATGATGTTTCAATAAAGGCCGAAACAACCAGATTGGTGACATACTGATATACAAAGAAGGGTATTTGGTATTTAGAGCATGCATCTGCAGATGTATGAATGTGGAAGAGGTGAGAGAGGTGTGCCAGGATCACACAAAATGGAAATCTATAATCTCTGCCTATCCCTCTGAGTAACAGTTAACAGTGTAACTGATCAGTGTATTCTGTTTTTGGCAATTGTTTATACTTGTATTTTTTTTTATGTTTCAAGCGCATGAATTGATTATAAATTTTTCAATATTATAGGAATAAAACATGAACTAGAAAGTGAGAGTGAGAGTGATTTCTCTGATGGGAGCAGCAGTGACTTTGTACCCGAAAAGAGTGATGATGAGGTATTATTAATTACGCTTTTATTTATTTCATTCACTCCTGCATCTTTGTAGCTTAATTGAGGCTGTCCAGTGATAGAGATAGTTACTTTTTTATGTAAGTAAATACTAGCTATAGACCAAGCACATTGAGTGCACAATTGAATGTTAATAATTACAAAAGTACATATAAACAATTCATTGAGTTAGCTTGTAAATCAAAGCAAAGTGTTTATAGGTGATTTTTTCAAAGTAATGAATAATGCATACACTTAACTTAGTGTTATAAATATCATACAATAAAGAAAATTGTTTTATCAATTTCTAAAATTTCTGATAGTTTTATTAATTCCTGTGATAAATTTTCTCCATGATTAGAGTATGTAATGTAATATTTAACCCATGGGCGCCTTGGAATTTAAGAAAAAAATAAGGACTTCCAAAAATATTTTTATAAAGATAATTTAATAGAACAGATCCTATGGCATCATATTCACCTTAATGTGAATAAAAATATACAAGTTAGAAAAAGGGAGGGGGAGTGGGTCGCGAAATGGTTTTACATACTGAGGGGTTACAGGAAGAAGGTTGAAAAACACTGCTTTAGTGGATACAAAACCAAAGAATAAAATGAATGGATGACATATGGGATATATGCATATTCATATAAGATCCATATCTTCATCATGTAATGGATATTTTTAATTTTTTCTAATCCAAAAGAAAATTTGTAGGTACTGCTGTTGAAGCTTTGACTAAAGGCACTGCTCCGTCTCAGTAGTAAACACACACACACATATGTGCATTTCTTTAGTTGTTCTATGTATGGATATTAAAATAAAAATATCTAATGTTAAAGCCATTACAGATTTTTATTTTAAAGTAATTATTATCTTTATATAATCTTCGATACATAAGGTTGGGTTTTGTTAATAAATGAAATATAAAAAAAAATAAGACCTTCATTGCTGGACAGGTCCCCCAGATTTTTATTCAGCAAAATGCATGAATGCAAGGTATATAGCACAAGGTATAGGATCAATCTCAAAGAGAAACAAGTGTGATGCCTTACCTTATGAGGCTAAATGGCTCCCTTGTCAAGTTCACATGACAAAAATTTATATTTTAAAGATATTTTTAAAACGAGCAGGAACAGATAAACAATGTGATATGAATGATAATCTTTTGAATTTCAAATCCGTTAGGATATTCCATATGACTAGTTAGGAAATAATAATCATAGATAACTTTTACTTTACAGTCTGAATCATCTTCTGCATTAGAGACTGGTGAAGACGATGAAGTAGAAAGTGGTGAAGAAAATGGGACTAATTTACGTAAACCACAGAAAGTTGAAAGGACAAGGCCAAAGGAATCCGAATATGTTGTTACCCCTGATAATTACTTCATGATGCATTCCAGTAAAAAGGTGTGTAAAAATCATTTTTATTTAGACATTTGTGAAAGTTGTTCTACAGTCTCTTCATTGCTCCAGACCCATCTTAGCTTGGAGCCTCTTTAACGTAAGCTTAGAGTCGCGTCCTGGATGCCGTCAAATACACTGCGTTTAGAAATATCTCCATACCTAAAATTAGAAAAGAGTGGTAAGAGGTTGTCTAAACGTGCCGTGAAAACTATCAATTTGTAGACCTCGACGAGAGAAAGAAGAATATACAGTTTATAGTTTAGTTTGTGCCAAGAACAAAAGTGAAAAAACAGAAAAACTAAAAATAAGTGTTAGAAGGAAATTTCAAATGCAAACGCCGCGAGAAAGCGGTCTGCGACATGCACATTTTTAATTGGCATTAGGTGCGCCTTGACGAGGACTATCTGTCTGCACTGTATTTTTAGATTTTACACGTTAGATTTGGCGAAGATATCACCGTTTTTCCAACAACGGCGAGGCGATAGAATCGTATGTGCTACTATAAAACGGAATACGCCAAATGAAAGCTTGTGCTTTTAAAAAGTAGCCGATATATCCGGTTGCTAAATCGGACAACGAGATAAGGTGGTGAAGACGCAGAAAAGTGCAGAAGAAAACCCGAAATTGAGAAGAAAGTAGATCGAGATGGTGGTGTTTTTCAAATCATTGTGTGAGCGCCCTATAGTGTTCGACAATTAATGATATTTTCAGATTTTTCCAGTGTAAAACCAAAGAAACACACGAAAAACTCTGAAATCACGTGTCTACGAGGTCACAGATTGGTATGTCCTGGTAACAGAAGTACATCATTTGGAAAAAGAAGTGAGAAGGCTATAGACAGTGATTTGGTGAATTAGACTAATAAAAAATGGAAAAATAAAACCAGTAGTAACTACCCTCAAATTGAAGAAAAAACTTAAAACTTTACTTTTTTGAAACTAGTATAGAGTGTAGAAAAACCAATAATGTAATAGGAAAGTAGACGTTAAGACGCATTGTTCGATGCCACACAAATTGGGGTCAGATAAATAACTTGTATAAAAGAATTTAAAAATATGAAAAATATTGTGACAAATTAGAAATAGTGTTAGTAAGTTATACAAAAGGGACGCGACTAGAAACGAAAGCGTGGACGAACTTGCAAAGCAAACTGCGGTTGGAGTGAAGACTCATTACGATAAATGCCCTGTTTCATACTCCAAACTACGCCTTCGTTTGGATTGGCTTGACGAATGGAACTGGCGATATATAGAAGCAAAACGGCCTCGACAACCAAGGTCTTCTTCCCTGACGCTGTTGGCGTCTATCCAGTACTTCGCAAAATCGTGTTAGACCCCGTGCTGGGCAAGTCCTAACAGGGTATGGTTGCTGCATGCAATACTGAACTGTCCGGAGGCATGCAGGACAAGAAACAGAAATGGAACAAAAACATATAATTGGAAGTATCAGCAACCATTAATTGGGGACAAAAAAAACGAAAGTAATATTTTTAATGTTCTGAAAATACGTAGCCGTTATATTAATAAATAGAAATAAAGTGCTAAGAGAAATCGAATAATTTTTATAGATATTTTAATATAGTAATTATAACATATATATTTGTAATTTTAATTATTAATTAATTTATTATTTAATTAATTAATTAATTATTTTTAATTGTAATTTTAATGTTTTATACTTTTATTCTATTTTTTTTTCTAAGTTTTAAATGTCCGTCTATTAGTTTTAAAATTTTTATGTAACAATGTAGCTCTTATAAATTTTAATATTGCATACATCATGTAACTATTACTCTTTTATATTAGTCTTATAATTATATGATATATAATTGAGTTTACTCAAACATTTTAAACCTGTGTGAAGCAACATAGGCTTCTGAAGAATTTTGAATGTTTGCGAGTTACCCATGAAGTGAAATTATATTTTATATTACTGTATAACATCTTTTATGTGTAGTAACATCTTTTATGATGTGTGTGACGTTTATGATGTTTAATTTGTTATCGTCTTCAGATTTATTGGCGGACCGAGGACCTACTTGATGGTCGAAACGAAATCATAACATAGACTTTATATTACACAATTATTGCGCTAGCTGCATTGTATAAACTTGCAAATCTTATTATTATGAAGCAGGCAAACACTTGTTTATTCAACATTTAACAAACATTTATTGATTAATTTGGTGTAAAGTAATTTCTCTCGTAGCTACCATCAGATGAATTACGGATGCGTTTATCCTAAAAATTATAGAAAGTTAGGTTAAATAAACAAGACAGGGAAAGAATGGTTAGAGTTTTGGAAAGCCAATAGAACAAAACGTGATCTACTTCAATCACATATATGGATATAGGATGAGATTTTAGTATTTTCTGGGTTGACTCGGCCCATTTGTGCAACATTTATCTACATACATCTTTAAAGTGTATAGTCTAACAATTTTTTTTTAAAAGAGTATACTTTTTATTACTGTACTCATATTGACAGTCAACAGAAGTTTGTTCATGAATACTAACTATATTTTCAGATAACAACATCCGATCACACTCTAGCCAGACTTAAGAATATGAAGTTAAATGATGAAAAAGAAACAATTTATATCTCAGAAGAGCATACGCCCAAAATAGCTGATTTAGTACAATCGTATGAGCATTTGTTCGATAGATGGCTGTATATTTTAAGTGAGAATTTCAATGTGATTTTATATGGAGTTGGCTCTAAGCGCGGAGTGCTGCATCAGTTCCAAGTTCAAAAGCTCAATAACTTACCGTGTATCGTTGTAAACGGTTTTTTTCCAAGTTTAACGACCAGAAGTATCCTGGAGACAATAGTAATAGATCTGCTAGAAAACACACGACTACCCTCCAATGTGGGCGATGCCATCGAACTGATAGACTCGCAGCTGTCGGAGAACTGTGTGGATTTGTTCCTGATCGTACACAACATAGACGGAGACATGCTGCGGAACTCAAAATCCCAATCGGTGTTGGCGAGTCTGTCACAGTTGAGGAATGTCCATGTGATCGCAACTATCGATCATATTAACGCACCACTCTGTAAGTGTATAGTGTCAAATAATCAAGCAGTAAATATTATATATTTACAAAGAAAAATTATAGACCCCGTATTTATTGGAAAATATCACTACGTTTTTTTTTAAGGTAAAAAATTGATAAAATTCATACGGTTAATCGGCAATAGTCGCTTATTTATGGGCACAATCTGAAAATAATAATAATCCTTCCTTTACCTTTGATGCTCGAAGTGATCAATTCATCTTTTCTAAATGCTCAAGCTGTAGAAGCAAATCTCAATTGTGATTATAAGATTACGTAAAAAAAAAAAAACTATGTCACCACTAATGCGCTCAATCTTCGGTGACAAATGTTAAAGTTAACTTGAGAATTATTATTATTCTAATTGCTCTCCAGAGTTCATTCCTGAATTTGCCACTGTTCCAAACAATGTAGGATATAATGTATAAGTAATAATAATTCATCATCTCCTTTTTCCACTTTATTGCGGGGTCAGCACAATAGGTTTTCGTATTCCTCATCAATCCATCATTTTCTTCACCCATGCCGCCTTTCATGCAA
This sequence comes from Papilio alexanor hazarajatica, assembly GCA_018246295.1. NCBI lineage: Eukaryota > Metazoa > Arthropoda > Insecta > Lepidoptera > Papilionidae > Papilio > Papilio alexanor. The sequence continues at coordinate 13,787 of DWLR01000068.1, read as the reverse complement.
TCCATCCACCAAAATATTCCTCCACATTCATATCTAAAACTCTCCTCTCAAACTTTTATGTTTCCTCTATCATAGTTGTTTCGATCTTGTTGTTTCTTAGATCGATTCTTGTTAGGTTCGCTCCACGCATTCATCATTACGGTCGCATTTCTGCCGAATGCACAATCTTTTCATATGTGCCTTTATCAAAAAATAGTAAAGTAAATAAGTACTAGTAAAAATAATTATTTGCCTTTAATTTTAATTGGTGGACTGTATCAGTGTGGGACCATACCAAGCTGAGCAAGTTTAAATGGACATGGTGGGATGTGACGACGTTCGAGCCGTACGCGCAGGAGACGTCGTACGAGAGCGCGCTGGCGCGGCGCGGCGGCGCGCTGCAGCTGGCCTCGCTGGCGCGCGTCTGCCGCTCGCTCACCGCCAACGCGCGCGGCGTCTACGGCATCCTCGTGCGCCACCAGCTCGAACACAAGCAAGCCAACTATCAAGGTACAATCAACGAGGCCATCAACTCATGCGCAACGATATCTGTTGCATTGCAGGGCCCGGTACACCGGTGAAATACCACCTCACAGAAGACAGGCGTGAGCAGAAGTATTCTGCGCTTCGTCTGATAAGTGAGGGGCCGAAGACCTTATTCTAGCCCTCTTCTCTTTCCCATAATTTCTTATAATGAAAGTTCCCATCTTTTACCTTGCGTGGCTAGCAAAATTAATGGTAGCACTTGTTTAAATACGAGGATTTGCTGAAATAAATGCATGTGCCATCGACCAATTGTAATCTTCGTACATCGTTCGTTGATAAACATCGAAGTCCACAACTCAAATTGTGAATTGAAAATTTCAGTTTTATTATTATTGTGTTAAAATGTTATGACCGGTAATTGTAGGTCAGATTGTCTACTTGAACATTAGAAAGCAAGACCGTAAGTTGAAGATTTAGCAACCGAGCCGCCAATGATTTATGTGTACAATATTTTACTTTCAGGTTTACCTTTCAAGGATTTGTATTCGAAGTGCCGCGAGCAGTTCCTGGTGAGCTCCGACCTGCCGCTAAGGGCCCAACTCACGGAATTCCTGGACCACAAACTGGTCAAAATTAAAAGAACCTACGATGGCAGTGAAAACTTAATAATACCCATTGAGAATGCATTATTGCAACAGTTTTTAGAACAAGAAGGTAATTAATTTGCTATTGTTGTTGGTTTTAAAGTTTGAAATATAATTTTGGATCAAAAATAAAAAATGTCAACAACTCCGAGAGATAAGTCAACAATTTGTTTAAGCAACAGAGATTATTTTATATTTATAATTAAAAAAGACTGACTTTTTAACAAGTTTTATATATTTATTTTTGCAGGGTAATCTCTTTTAAACCTTATTGAAATCATTTTACAATTTCACTTATGATTTTTTTTTTATTTCTGACAATATATATATTTTTTTTATTATTTACATGTGCATAAATCAATCCGATAGTTTTTAATCAGTCCTATAATGGTAACCCTATTATCTGCAGTTCACTTTGTACACAAATTGTTATATTTCGACAATTCTTTAATTTATGCCAAATGTTTAGAATACTTTTTTTTATCTGTATACCTTTTGCCAGTCTATACAATTTGCTTCATTTTATTTCGAGATAATATTAAGTTATTGGATTATTTTATAATGTTTTTTACTTAAAAACTGTGTACTATTTTTAATTTTATATGTGTAAAAAGCGTATTTTTATCATAATATTTTAAGATTTTTTAACACACACAAGATGATATTTTCAAATGGGCACAACACCCTTGTTTAGTTTTGATCTCGGATTATATTTCAAACAATAGATATAAAACAAAGAATGGTATCAATAAAACTATAAAAGTCAAGGTTCAGTTTTTATTTTATAATCCCAGAGATAAAGTCTTAATAGGATTATATAATTATATATCAACAGGCCAAATTGTAAATTACTTAAACTTAATGACTTACCAAAATACAATAAAATTATTAACTAAAAATTATCTTCAACATATCTGGCACATTCACCACGCTGCATCAACCGAACATCTCATAACTTATAATTGATATAATTAAGTGCATAAATCGCTCTTTTTAAGATTTAAATATATTGTAGAAAAATATTCTCTTGACTCATCAGACGCCCAAGTATTCGATACGATAGTTTACCGGTCTGTTTACGCCCTTTGATATTTGATGAGCAAAAGTTATCATTAGTGAGATTACAATATAATTTGGATACTGTTATTTGGGTATTTAACAAATTGCCTGCCTTAAACAATTATCTATTACATACTCATTAAAATTGACCGCTCTTGAACACCATCGAGGTTCAAATGACGCCTAAATTACGAGTACAAAATTATACCCTAGTTTAATTACACAAGGATTCACTTGTAAATTTTACAAAAGGAGGTTGTTCTTAACGCCTAGCAGTTCCAGTGGCGTGCAGGTAACACAGCAGCAGAATTAAACATAGCATTATGTGATGTTAATTAGTCTTTAATTCTGTCTTCTTTTCTAAACAAGACAATTTATGTGATGTTTTTTTGTTTGGTAACAGTTATAAAGTAACCGTTTGTCACAATTAAGACCTATTAAGCTTAAAAGATTAAAATATATTGCAGCTTATTTTTTTTAACTCTCATACATTTGTATTACTGTAAAGGATAGTCAGAATTAAAGAAAACAATCAATAGTCTGTCCTCACTTCACAAAGTGTGCAACACAAGCAGACAATGATTTTATCCCATATGTAATTTGTAAAGTATTTGGTAATGACATGTGATCGTAAATTTAGGTAAAGATGTCATAAGTAGATACTCTACACCATACTATTAAGATAACTCGGTCCGGTCAATAGTTACAGAATTTGTCTGTAGTAGTCAGTAAGTAAAAAGTATTTCTAAACGTCAGTGGTAAAAATACATTTCTCTGAGCAAAGCGACACAAATGCTAAGTTCATCTTAATATTAATTGTGGCCATTAAACGTATAAATAATCTATACTGAAAATTTACAAGTGGAATCGGGATACATATTTAACATTAATAGTGCTCAAGAGTAAATATATTATTAAAATCAATTAATAAAATAAATTCAAACACAATAACTATATACAAGTTCTTTAACCAAAATTTGTGTAGTTTGTCCCTACTAACAGCTTATTCTTTCTTTTTGTTTTTTCATTTTGTACATAAATATGAAAATCGTCACGACATAGAATTTTTTTCATATTTAATATGTCTCAACCAGTCTAATTAGTTGGTCATATTAATATACAGGCGGAATACCCACATCGGAATATATTCGTAATGTGTTAAAAGGCAATCGGTATCATTAAAAAAAAATCCTATTCATTTCACTTATAGCTAATTTTTATTTTTACTTTTAAGATTTGTTGAGAGCTATTTTAACCCTAAAATCCATGCACTTCAATTTCAATGTTTAGACTAAAAATTAAGCATTTCAATAGAATAAAAAATGATTATTACATAAACAATTTAATTGAAACATTAACTTGTCGGACAACAAACTACACATTCCATCCAATAGACAATAAACTTTTCATTGTACGTCCGCTCCGGGTGATAACAATCTCACGAATGACAACTCGTCTGAGGGGAACAATTCAATTTGTCGTGATTTATTGTCCGAGGCATCGGAGCGCTGTACACTTACAAACTAGTAAGATAACTCCGCTTAAGGCAACTTTCAGTTCTCGTCGTCGTCCTCATGTTTCCGCTTTTTACCCCGAGTGCTCTCTTCGGTGTTCTCCCGCGCATTCCCGCCCTCTGTAACACAATCACTGTCAAATAACACTCACGCGTAACCCACAGTGGTAAGCAGATATTGCAGATTTCATTTTGACACACCTACTTATTCTAAATCTATACGTCTCTGTACACCGCGTAAATGTTCGTCGTCAATTTTGTATTCAAAAGTAAGATTGTATGATATTAGTATGATAGACATAAGGGGAATATAACCACGACTAATTGAAGCACATGGAGCAGTGTTTGTGCTCTAATTTTTACATTTGGAGTTACCGTTCAAAACATAATCGAAGTCTTTATTGAAGAGCTTTATGTCAAAGTTGGGCACATCTGCATTTTTGAATGACAGCTTCAAAGGTACTTCTTAATGCTTAGTGAATTAACCATTCAGATGCCAAAATGATTAATTGTCACTATTCTTTTTTGTTTAAATTAACTTATATCGATCAAATTACTGACATGCTAAAGAAAGACGCGTCGATATATGGCTGTACAAGAAGCTAGAATGGTGTGCCAGGATCGCGCCAAGTGGAAATTCGTAATCTCTGCCTAGCCCTCTGGGGTACGGTCGTGAGTGTTATGTTTTTAAACAAAATATAATGACCTGACCCAGAAACCAGGTGACTGGAGAATTTGGTTTAGGTGATATAACGTCTTGATTTTGATCATTTTGATGTATAAGTCCAATGATAAATCGTTATTTAATTAATAATTCGGTGTAAAAAAGCTATTGGCTTTATATAATTGAGCATTTCATACATACTGTTCAAACAAAATTGTGTAAAGTTTAAATTATTATATGTATTTTAAGTGAAATTAGTCAAGTTTCTGATAGAATTGACTGACAATTCCTCTTCTATGTTAACTGTATTATCCTGTAGAGTTGTAAGAGAGTGTGTGACTAAGGAACAATTAATTGTTTTTAAAAGTGCATTATGATGCTCACCCTGTGTTTTGGAGTTGTGCTCGCCATTAGCGTCATTTTCTTCATCACCTTCTTCATAGTCGTCGTAGTCCTCGTCTAAGTAACCTTCTGCTTCATACAATGGACTTGCTGAGCTCTCCTCCTCTACAAGTAAATATAAATGTAATTATATCCCATCCAACCGTTTATTTATCTTTTGATAGCTCAAATAGTGATGTCCTAATTGTGGTTACAGATTTGATTTCTCAAAACAATCAACTTTATTTATGAAGTAAATCACCTTAAAAAATGGATATTCCATTTTCGCTTGAATATCAAGAGGTTAATGTTTTACACTTGTGTGTATGGTGGTCTCTTCTGGCAGTATTCCATATGTAAAACGAAAATAGTCTGAACGTCTCGTATGCCTTAAAACCATAAGCCATAGGATACCACATTTGAATGTGTTTGTACGAAAAAAAAGTCGATCAATGTTGTAACAATAGAATATACACAAATAATGATTTCAAACGTAAAAACCAAAACTACAACGAAAGTCAGAGCTACAAGGCATATACGCGAAATATTTTTTATTTTATTAACCTTTAATAGTACCATATTTGGTGATTTATAAGTTTAGCTCGATACAAGGAATGAGGCAATTTTTCTGTAAGTGTAATACCGCCAGAAAAGGCCCTAAACGGTGTGTGTAGTAAACCTAAAAGTGATGTGAAATTTGATTCATATTCTTCCCAGGAAGGTCATTGGGGTTCAGTGGCATTTATTTGTTTTTTAAAATAACTTTTGTTGGTTTTATACAAGACTTAATATTTTATGTTACAGAACATTCAAGTAATGTCATACGAAGAAAACAACGACAGTTCCGAATAAAAAAGAAGATAAAGTAATTTTTTTTCTTATTTGACTTTTGTCTAAATATTTAACCCGTCAATTCCCATGCTTCTGGACAAATGGAAAAGTATTGTTTTTTTGCGTTAATTGACATATTTAGAACATGAAAAATAATAAAAAAAATTACACCCTTATTTTTTTGTAAGGAATGTCACCTAAAGGTAACACTGGGCGTAATTTATACCTTTAACTTAATATGGTAATAAAAATAATAAGACTTATTTTCTTCTCTACAGTTTTATGTGAAAAAGAACATGAAAATAATAATCCTATCCTCATAGAATAGACATTCTCATCAAAGCGATCTACGCCACCCATGTATTTCTTGTACATTTTTATAAGCGATGGATAGTCAACTTGTATTTTTTGTTCGTTTTTTATTTACTACACCAATCCAGTTCACTTTTGTTGCAAAAAAAAAATACTACTGACTGTTGACTTTATCGTAGTTGTATATTTTTTCTTATTTTTTTATAAGTAAGGTAAAAAAAATCTCCAATCTCTGTCACCTACAGGTGACACTGGGACTTCACGAGTTAACAACCACTTATATTAATAATGGAAAGTATCACTAGTAATTTTGATTGCAATTCGTGGTCTCAAAAATATCAAAGATAATTAGCACATGGCATCACATTTAAAAATAAAAACAGTGCCCGTAAAGTATTGTAATTGTTCACCATGGTTCATCAATTCAGTAATTTAGGAACTTCATCTGTGTACATATGCCAAAGCAAAATAAATAGTTGTTGGGATTCTAGACGGAACAATGCCATGCTGTGTTCACGTTTAACCCATTTGAGACGGCTTGCACACTTTGTGTGCAATAACAGTAATGTGCAATTATTCTGAGTAAACTAGTCGTCAAAATCAAAATTTTCTTGAACTATTAAAATCTGTGTGATCTTATTTACGTGAATTCACTTACGGATTTGGTGATTTCCATAGTCATCATGTTCATTTTTTATTCATTAAAAATGAACAATGTAAAGAAAAGAAAAATTCGCTCCTGGGGATAGTGTTAAAAAAAATCGTCGTTTCGAATGGGTTTTGATGGTCGGTTCAATGTTGGCTCTCTTACAATATAATATAATATAATAAAGGCCCGCGCTATGTTAAATGTGCACTTGTCCAAGCCATGACTACACGGACGGTCTCGCCGCACCGTGCAGTCACACACTCACAAGACGTTCACTGCAGCGTATACATTATTACTCGACACGGCGCCCAGTGCCGCCCTGCCTTGACCATATGCATGTGAAAACGACAGGAAAAAGTATGGAAGCAAAAGAATTAAAAAAAAAGCCTCCCTATAAAAAGTTAAATAACACATTGATGTTAATAACTTTTAAAGAAGAGCTTGATAATAGATAATAGGAAGGGTCAATTTGATAACAATAATACAGTTAAATAGTTCCAAGAGATTAGCTGATAAAAGTGTAAAAGTTTTATGATCTACTCCTGTCAATTTCTCGAGGCTTAGCCAAAAAACACATACTAGTGTTAAAAAGTTTTTGCAATATTGGTTTTAGATTGATAGTGTCACTTGAAATTAAGAATTATAAGATTAACAGGCCACAACTATTAAGCTGATCTATAATATTGTATGTGTTGCAAGCAAGAATGTTTAAAAATAAATAAATACTAAACATTTACAAAACTTACCAAGATTTTCATTGTACACCTCAGAAAGTGATAGCTCATCATCCTCCTCTTCAACTTCATCATCAGAATCTGTAACAATGAGAGCTCATTCAAATATACATTACACTAAATACAAATTGAAATCTTGTTTTTCATTACTTACTTGACATTTTATATTAAAAAAGGTTTATACGTCAGGAAAGTTATATCATTTAAATGAATTTATAGAAGGATTGCAGACATATGCAAGCCAATGTTGTTGGCTCGTAAGCCCTAGTTTTAGAATTGTCGTAACAATTTGAACAGTTTACGATTCTCACAAGGTGGAGCAATGATGGATGCAGGCGGAAAGGGGCCATATCTTAGAGGGAGGAGAGAGAGATACAGCAATCCTCACTCAAAACCTACATTCAATAATCAACTACCCAAGCCAGTTAGAAATGTATTTTTTTAAAAGGATAATATAATTTCTGTATGTAAGCAATAAATAATAAAAGCATTTGAGGGCACCATATCAAAAATTCCTAAGAAATATTTCGTTTTCGATATTTCAATCTTATTAGTTTATGTTATTGCCATTTATTTATGGTGTAATTGTTATTTTTCATTTCACCAAGGGACAAGAAATAATAAAAATATAAGAATAACCTTATAGTTTTAAAACTATAACAACATCACGCCAGTAATCCAGAGGGGTAGGTAGAGATTATGTATTTCCATCTGGTGTGATATTGGCACACATCCCGCCTCTCCTACATCCATATATCAAGGCATATATCCATATACCTTGCTCGAAGGTTATAGATACTGCTACGGTTTCCTTTAGGATGTATCTAACGTGATCGATATAAGTTTTTCTGGGACATACCCTACCTGCACTCTGCCACACACTTTTGCAACATAAATTTGTCTTGTCACTCTCTCTTTATACAACATGCACAAACTTGACAATATGATTCTACTCAGGATTTCATAGTTTTTAAAATAATTATTTCTTCTCCTATAAAAAGGCCTTGAACCACTAAACATTTAAAGCTTTGTCGTTTTACATATTCAGATTTTTTTTCTGTTTTAAATTATGACTGCAATAATAGTTCGAAAGAAAATAAAATATCCTTTTGTCCCATGAAATTAGAATTAGAAATAATATTTGATTTGGCACACTCAATGATGTTAATTTTTAAATCTTTCTAACAATAATTATTGAATTTGATATTTTAATAAAATGGAGTAAAGCATCACTGATTTAAAAATAGGATGCTTACTTTTCAATAGGTAACCCATGTGGAATATGAGACCATAAACTGAATATATTGACATTAGTAGAGAAGGTTTTGTCTCTGGTGGCCTTTGTGACAAGCAATCATCGTCAATGACCAATGGACCCAAATCTATATCCACATCTGCAACCCAACAAAGTTAACATAAAAATTGTTTCGGTAATTATAATCATTTATGTTACTGTGATATTACTTCTAGAAATACTAACCATCTTCTTCACTGTCATTATTTCCATTTTCTTCATAACTGTCACCGCTAAAGCCATCACTATCTTCAGCCTCCCTATCTTCTTTGTCAAATCTAAAAAAATACAGATTAAAAAATTATAAATTGTATCATAACAAGAACACACATATTTATGTGAAAGTTGTTATGAAATCTGGATGATTTCATTTCCAAAAAGAGTTTATTGTAATTGTAATGTCTTTCAATCACCCCTTTACAGAAAGGAACCTATTGAGATACACTAGACATCCATAATGTATTAATAACTATGTAGACCAAAGAAGAATGTAACATAGAATCTTAATGCTAGGACTGTATTGACATTTTCAAATAAGTATCATCAATATAATTTTGCTGTTTTCAAAATATAATTAAAATTTATTAATATATTCCTTTATAGGTGTCACATCAATACACCTTAGTTGCGGTAAAGACAGCAATAGCAGTGGTGGCACAGTAAGCTTAATCAACTGATAAGATATAACTACACAGAATACACATTCCCCTTCACTTTTCCACACAAAGACAGGCAACAAATATATACCTATCCTGAATGTTGGTGGCTAGTATTAGTCACTTCACATCAAATATGTAACCAGCCAATAACATAATAATCACACCTGTAACTGTAAAATACTGACAGACCTCCCTCACTTCCATATCCATACATCTGTGCATACATGTTCATCAAATACATTTGGTATGTACCAACTTGGTAACCAAATGTGACTGATGATGTGATCATGAGATACAATTATTTCATAACTTGAATCAGACGATTACACTTCTTGCATAAGCATATCAGCAAGTTAATGTAAACACTAGATTTAGTATGAAATTACAAAATGAAAAATATATTACCCATCTAAATATTTTAATGAAGGATGTAGAGCAAATACTTTACTCCTATAATCTTCAATATTAGTCACTTCATTGTTGAACAAGTCCAAGTTTTTCAGGTTTTCAAATGCTTCTAGTGGTTTCAAAGTTACCAAGTCTTTAATTTTGTTTCCAGAAAGATTTAGATAAGTCAACTTCTTGCAGCCATGTAGAAAATTGAGCCCATTTGATATTCGGTTATCTGATAGCTCTAGCTTCCATAGCTTTGGAAGCGTTGGAAAACCTTTCAATGTTGTAAGGCCAGCATTATTGAGACTTAGTATTTTTAGATTAGTATATTCATCTGTAAGCCCGACAATAGTAGTGCTTCGGCAATTATCCAAGTTTAACTCCTTAACCTGCAAACCAAATTAATAAATGTTAGCCTTTTTGATCTGGATAAAAGCAATATGATCTCCACAATCTCAGTTTTAATTGAAAATAATATGGAAATTTGACTATCCCTAAGAACAATATGGAAACTGAAAATCGTAAAATAAAAAATAAATAGAAAATGTACAAGAAGTACCCGTAACCGACGAGCATGTATGGATGAAGAAGAACCAAGAGAGGTGGATGTGGAAGAAGCAAAACAGGTTCACGCTAAATTAAAATTCATAATCTCTGCCTACCCCTCTGAGTTATATATATGCATGGAAAAACAACTTCGACATAACACCTGTAAAATTATCTAACAGGAATTTCGATCTAATATATCAGAAAAATATTGAAATTCTTCGTAAAATTTCTTTTGTATTTTTATTAATGCAGTTAATTTTTAGAAGCGGTGATAGTATTATTCTATTCTTGCGAATGTTCACTTCTTTATTAATGACTATGGCAACCCGATTGCGTTGTTAGGTTACGTCAACTATATACAATAAATGTTATATGTTAAAAAATGTTAAGTTAAACGTCACGAAAATTAACTAATGATTTTTTGACTTCTAGAATAAGTAATAACACTAGATAGACTATAATATTAAAGAAATAAGTACTGCAACTGGCCTATGATCACATATTTAGAAGTCAAGCCAACCAAAACGTCAAAATGGTGTGAGTTGTCAAAGGTCCATATTGGCGTAGTTTGTAAAATCATACAAACAAGTGATTAAATTGGCAAATATCAAACGGGAATATAAATGGATGTGAATATGTAACCGTTTGTTTCAAACAAACGTTATGCCGTGTTTTAGTTGGCGCTAAAATTAGATAAATTTTCAATTTGCAATGGCGGATGACACGAATCATCGCGACGCAATAAAAATGGCCGCTGTATTGGTAAGGCGTGCGTTTATGAAATGCAAGTAACTTTTGATACAGCGTGAATTAAATTTAGGATTAAATTATAAACAAACTAAATAAAATGAAAACATAAAGATTTAAATTATCAATTTTGCTTCGTGTGTCTTATGGAAAAATGGAGATAGGTGAAAGGGCGCGAAATTATGTCGAGTAGTTATATAGTTAAATCACTAGGAAATAATGTAATGCAATTGATAAGTATGTATCATAATACTACGATCATTTTACATGAAAGTATGGTTAAGATAATCTCATTTCAATATGAATGTAATTCTCAACACGGTGATTTTAGTAATATTAAAAACTGAAAAGTAATAAGACGTATGCTTGATTACAATTATGTAAATTACACATGGAATTAATGCATGGATGCTACTTCAAACTTGTTGGTACTTGCTGTCGTTTTGTTTGCTTTTCAGCTGTACATATTACGTCTAGAGCATTTCAATACTTAACCTCAAATTGGACATTATATTAAGTGAAAATATCGAAAGCGTTAGGACTTATATGTCTTTCAAATAATTTCATAACATGTAGGAAGAATATTAAAAGATAAATATTCGTCTTAATTCATCTCTTTAACATTAGAACGTGGACATGTATGAGACGTAACAATCGGTAATAGCTATCGTTATAAACAATAACGCCACATCTAAAGAGAGCATCGGTTTATTACACGGGCTAATTCGGGAAAAATATGAAGGGCCGATTATTTATTCAGAGCAATCACGTTATTTTGATTCTAATATTTAAATGCCTGACGAAATACGTATCGACAAAACATTCCGATATAACGAAGTTTATATCTATTTACCTGTGAGGGATTTCTTCCCCTTAGCTCCAAAAGAACCCTTTTTTCCATCTTCGCAAATTTGGAGTTTTACACAATTAGCACTATTGGATCACTTATTACATTACCAAAAGAACTAAATCACTAAGCTTGCTTGGGTTTCAAAACAGAAGGAAACTATACATACACATTACACACGAGTGACGTTGTACTAGAGGCGCCGCCTGGTGGCCGATTAACGAGGCCGGATACGACGCCGTTGAGCAATTTATTATGAAAAGACTTTATAACAAAGGTAAAAAATTATGTAGTCAATATTTATATTGTTGTATACGTTTTATAATAGTTATTCATACTTATGAAATTTGCGAAACCGTTTGATTTTCATTAAACTTTTAACAAAGTACACTGGAAATGTTGGCAGATTTGACAGCTGTTGTAACGTTGCTGCCTTGATTGACAAAAGGCGGGGATTTTGAAAAACTGTTTACTGATGTTATAATGAATTTTTATAATTTTAATTTTTTTATAGACTTTTGTACCTTGATAATATAATATTAATTTTATTTGACATTGATTTATAAAGTAATTTATATGTTTAGGATGGTATTAAGTTAAATGTAACATTTTTTTTTAGATTTAGCCTGTGTATGAATCGCATATATATAATTTTTTCCATGCATTAAAATTATTAATTTTCGATTTCATATACATGTGTACAGCTGCTGCTACTACTTTTATTGATTTTCATGCGGTTTCGAGGACAGGAATCGCAGGTATACGATGTTCTATATCATGACTCAAACTCTAAACAAAGTAAGTATACAACTCCTCATCTTTTAAGCTATTTTTTTTTATAGAATAAGGAAGGTAAACGAGCAACGGGTCGCTTAGCATTAAGTGAACCGATTCCATAGACAAAATTTGTAAATTTCAAAATATTTGCGGAAATAAATATATTCTCACATAAGCTATGCATATTTTACAGTTTAACTTCACTTTCTCTAAAATATAAAAGAGTGTGATGAGCGTCTTTTATTTAGGGTAGTGTAAGTGTCGTTTGTTTGTATGCAAAGTTTAGGTCTTGATTTGGGACAGCGTATAGTGTGAATATAACATTGTATATACGAGCATCACAATTAATATTGTAGACAAAAGTCTAGATGTTTTTTCTTAATGTTTTCATTAATTTTAAATGTTTGTTGTTGATTTCAGGGCATTGAAATTTTTTATTTGCAATACGTCTTAGAAAGCTATTTTTGTAAATGAAAAAAAACTTACATGTAATCGTAATAAGATAATAAAATAACGTAATGATGGATGGAAAATAAAGGATGGGGCTATTGGCACATCACATTACCCAGATGTAACCTCTGCTTCACGTTGTGTTCGGTGAGGTCGTGGTACGTCCCCGAGCTGTTGCATTCATACAACTGCTACTGCTGCTGGTTCTGGTCATCGATCAAAAATATAATGAAAAATGAGTTGATGAAGAGTTTGTTTGGCGATCCGTCTTTAGTCATTTTGCATGTCAATTACATGCGCGGAATTTTTTACGCACTACGCTGTTTTGTTTTTCATTTATGGGCGCCTCTTAAGCGCAATACGTGAATGTTATATTCAATCATCATCATCTCCCTGCCCTGTTCCCACTTTGGGTTGCAACTGGTTGTCTCCTAAATTAATCTATCATCCTTCATTTCAGTACTCACTCCCTTCATAATAATAAACCCTACCGACATATCCCTCCATATTCATATCTAAAACCAAGGAAGGTTTTTGGTCACTGCCAAACTTTTGCTTCTTAAATTATCCTAACATCCTATCTTCGAACTATGTACTTATGTGGTGGATGCCGTTACAGCATGATTTAGAAGCAGCTCACTTTAGCAGAACTTAAAATGACAAATTCCATACAGAATACAGATGGCTGTATTCTACAATATTTATTAGTATTAGTTTTGTATTGTTTTGATGATTAAAATAAACAAACAATAAATTGACGGAAGTAAATCCGTGAAATGTAATAATGAGCATTGGAGCTAATATATATATATATATATA
>DWLR01000067.1:0-41845 GCA_018246295.1 Papilio alexanor hazarajatica | reverse complement strand
GATAAAATAAATTTAGATGAATAATTTGTATTTTTTGTTTTATTGACAAATTCCCGATATTTAGTACACAGAATGTAAGTCATCTTTTTAAAACGTGACTCCGAAATGTATGTACCTAACGATAGCTACAAGATTTGATCATTACGTGATGAATAATGAACCAATGTCTTAGATTGTTTTCTTAAATTATGTTTTGCATTATGTATAATTAAACAAAAAAGAATACATTTTAGCAGGTCTATCTAACAACTACTACTAGACTGGAAACTACTAGTTAATTTATATTATTAAAAAAAACCCACTGACAAAAAAACTGACTGTACCGCTTTAAAAAATACGGTATGAATCTTATCGCGCCTAACTCAAGATATGCATACTATATATATGCATATATATGCGTAGTCGATGCTTTAACATCAACTATACAGGAGGAGGCACCCTGGTGTATGCTATTCGCTGACGACATTGTTCTCGTTGGAGAAGATGCGCTAGATGTCCAGAGTAGACTCGAAGAATGGCGGGATAGACTGGAGAGGGTCGGACTGCAGATTAGCAGAACTAAAACGGAACAATAGTTCTGCGACTTCGGTGGCCCATCCAGTTATGCCGTAATTACTTTAGATGGTGTATCTCTTCCAGTCTGCTCCAACTTCCGGTACCTCGGCTCATTGGTCCAAAACGAAGGCGATATTGACCGTGAGGTGAAAAATAGAATAAATACGGGATGGATGAAGTAGCGACAGGTAACCGGCTTAACATGCGACCCACAACTTCCCCTTTAACTAAAGGGGAGGATTTACAAAACCATTATAAGACCTGCGGTATTGTATGGATCGGAATGTTGGGCGGTTAATTAAAGATACAGAGATTTTGTTGAATAGTGGCCAGACTTGGCCACTATTCAATAAAATTTATTTGAACCAGTGATCTCTTGATATAATACATTACACATCTTCATTACAATTTACACGTGGACCTCAGATTTAGAAATGAACTTATTTACGAAGTCGCTTTCGTAATTGGTGTCAGAAATTACAAAGAAAAAATGACACGCAGTTGAAATTAGCTTACTTCATTCATTGAGTACAGTCACATTTCAAAATAATATTTTACGGTTACTAATGTAAAGTATTTCAGTGCAACAAAGGTGCGACAACAATGAAACACCTAATGAAATATTTCTCTTCTCATCTTATTTCATTTTATCTGTGCCGGTTTATCTTAAGCTTTGAATGAGGTAGTAAAAACAAGTACTTCGTTCTATTAAGTGTACTTCTTTTTATTTTTACGCCCTACTTTTAGGTTTCCCGTCTAAAATAAACCGCTGAAAGATTTGTCGTTCTTTCTTCTTATTTCTGGTTTATATATAGTCAGTGATTTAGCAGGGTGGTTAAACCTTAAACTGAATACCTTCGACATATTTAAATAGATATAAAGAAGAATGATAAGAGGATAAATTGAGAATAGATGATATATAAGGTACTAATGCTTAGAAATGATTGTTTTCATTCCTTCATCCACACCCACAATCTTCGATACTGTTGTCCAGATTTGGAGAAAGTTAGGCATTGACTACCAGGTTTGTCTATCGCAATGTTTAGAAACACCAATATTATACTATTCCGTGTGGTAAAAAAATTCAAGCGGATATACTAACAAATGATTTTAATTCGGTTTTGGATCGCCAAGATCCAAAGTCCTCGTAAGAACGGTGTTAAGTCGCTGGATGCGCTGCGCGGAGCATTGCATGGCGTAGAAGGCGTTGGTAAAGTCTAGCAGTGGACTTATATAGGGTAATCATGATGTTAATGAAAATACAGATCCAAAATATAACCAACAAGATGATTCAAATGGAAATATTTATTATGCAACATCTACAAATTTAATAATGTGGTATTTGATACAAACTGTGAAAATTTTGTTTGATGTTTAGTGGATTAGCGATACTAAATACATACACAAAAATATTTAAAACTATTTACGTGCCAAGATATTTATTCAACTGGTCACAACTAAAGTTGTCTTTTAAAAGTAAACCATATGTGTTTAAATATAGATATAGTAATAACATTAATTATGTACAAATGACCCATCTTATTATCATTTGCTAACTATTAATAATATAGTATGTATATTTTTTTTGAAAATATGGTAATATTTTTTATGATTTATATCAATAAATGATTAAGCGGGTTTGGTATTATTATGGACACAAGCAATGGTCTACATTTGTACGTATAAATAAGAATTATAATAGTTAATTTTGCCTTGTTTAATTGAAACATTATTTTAGTATGGTAACATTACTTTTAATGTTATTGTAACATGTTATATTATTTAATATTTTGGTTATGAAATTAAGCTTATTAAAGAAAAACGATAGGTTTAAATATAAAACCGACTGTATGAATGGATTAGTACTTCTGAAACGTTTTAATTAGCATATTATATTAAGCTTAAACATGTACATATATATTCGTATTAAAAAGAAGTTGCGCATCATCGAATGCGCATCTTTTAGTGCTGTAGAAAAAGATAATTAAGAGACCAGATTAGTGAATTTTACTAAAAAAAGGCGATATAAGGAGTACCCGTAACCGGCGAGTATGTATTTCTAGATCTATGGATGTAGAAATTGCTAGACTTGACTCAGGATAGCTTTAAATGGAAATCCGTAATCTCTGCCAATCCATCTGGGTTAATGGTGTGAGTGCCTTTTTTAGAGTAGAGTAACTAAGTTCAGTACTGATTTCCATTCCGCATGTTTTGGGAACATCTACATGCTTCCGTGAATTCCCTAACAGTATGCAACTAACGTGAACGTCTTACCACTTTGATTAATTGTAGCAAAATATAGGTCAGAAAACGCTCAGTAATCACCGTATCAATACAAATTACGAGATATGGCACTGTCGGTCCATATTCCATTTCTTTCAATGAAAAGATTTAAAAAAATGTGTTTTCCAATATCTTATTTTTTTTTCTTACAGGAATGGAGAAAATATTAACGGGCCAATGATTATTTTCAACCTTACGTTGTTTCTGCATTCTTATAAGTCTTAACCGATTAGATAAGATCAAACGATTTCGTTGTGTTTTCATTTTATCATCTGGTAATTTTCTATGATCCCGTTTATTATTTTTATTTATTTATTATAATGATAGCTGACACAATAATGATTAACAAACGGGGCTTCAACCTACTAGAACGTTAATAAATGTCAATACAAAAATAATTAAAACAGAAATAAGTACTTAATAAACCAAAAAAGAATTATAATAAGGAATTATCGGAATTAAATATAATAAATAATATTTTAAACTGGATTTAGATATACTAAATACAGTCATTTTAATAATGGGTTCCCCATTGTTGACAAAAAATTACTGCTATGTTGATAAGGATATGGTAGTTTGGGAACCGCGACTAAGTAAACATTGTCTAAAGAGATTGCAAATTTATCAAACAGATACCTTAACACCAGTCATTACTACGCAGAATATTAAGTTACATTTTTAATTGACGTGTTGGCCTGGCTGCTCCTGTTCTCATCGTCATTTATTAACTAATCAAGCAGCCTTCGATGGGAAGTCGCGTTCTCATTTGTATTATCGTATTGTGTATATTAATAAGAGGATATTACGATTGCTTTGCACTTCTCTAATATGTAGAGTAGTGTTGTATTTAACAACGCGGTGAGCGTTACGCGCGACCACTTACCTAGTAGCGAGCCCGCCGTACGCATTTGTGCTTGCGAATTTAAAAAAAAAAACAAGTTCGTTGAAATTTTTTAAATCATATTTTTGAATTTTTTAAATTTTATTTCGGTTTTAATTTCATTGTTAATTTTTTTACAACGTAAAAATTATTAATATGTATTTACTTAGTCACATTTGAATGGTCTGTGTTGTAGGTTAATGTAGCGTGTAATAGACCAATTATGAGGGTCAGTGAGAAGTGAAGTAAGAGTTGTAACGATGGGTTCTTTTATAATTATAGAGTTTTGACAGCGCATGCGTGGAGCGTTTCGTTGCGACGGCGGATGTGACAGTGCATTGAAACCTTCGCTTCCTCGGAATGTGGTAAACTGCTGGTAGCTTCTGGTGTGGGTTGCTGTGGAAGATAGTGTCAGTTCGTGCTTATTAGAACCTACTCTCGAAAGAAGTACATGATGATTTTTATTAAGGTGAGTTTTTAATTTATTTGGAAATAATAATCATTAATACTTAATTTTAGTAAAAAAAGTGCCATTAACTTTAAAACCAGACTAAGATAAGATTACTTGAATTTTTTTCATCTTTTTTATTTTATTTTTGCGGTGTACTCGCAGCGCCTAAAACGGCGTTGTAGAAAGCTTTGAATCCTAAATTCGAATTCCTTGAATAACTTTAATGTCAACATATGATCATATAATTATAAAACTAGTTCACTAAAATAACAAAAAATAAAGTGACCAATATCGTACATCTTATGTTATCTTGTAAGTGAAATTGTAATTTAAGTTAAAAAGTTTCAAAATGTTTCTTTCGGTTGGTCGTGGGTTGTTGTTAAATTCACTGCATGACCGGTACAATAGTTTCCTTTTTATGCCATTTCTCTGTCCAATTGGGTCACAAAACAACTTGAGGGCTTATTTATAAAAGGCTATGCGACAAGTATGATATAATATACTGCAAACTTTTAGGGTACTTGCATAATAAGTGACTCAACATACTTTATGTTGCAAAATTATATGAATGTTTTCATCAGTACCTTTGAGCGTATGCTTACAAAATATAAATATAAGTTATCAAGTCTTTTAACCCAGCTCGTATTGACAGTAATAAAATTGTAATTTCTCTACCAAGCTATTTAATATCATCTAATGAAAAGTAGCAATCGCAATAGACTATATAAAAATATTAATTAATAGAAACTGGTTGATCTGAAAAATAGTTTTAAGACTTACTAATTTAGCTTAAATCAGTTGCTAAACATTTTGAATTGTTTAAATTTTTGGCGAAGTAAGATTAGTGACGAAGATCGATTACCGATCGATCTGCTGTTTGTGATAGTCCAAGATCCATGATATAGTCCAAGGTGTGATTACTTACTACAATGAATGTTTAATTTTATAATACAAATTGTCTAGAGTATTAGCTTACTTAGAACAAATAACTTTGGTAGCTATAAGATCATGCAAGAAGCAGAAGAAACATTTGTAGTTGAATGGTATTGCCATAGTTGACTGAATTAAACAGTTTAAGAAATTTTATTCAGGGTTTCCTTTGAGCGTACTCCTTAAATTCCAGTAACGCACACGTAGACCTTCTAGTGTTGTAGATTTTCTTAGGCGGCTGTGAGCACTTTTAGGTGATATATGGGTTTGTCTTAAACCAATTAATCAAATAATGGATTAGAGTGAGACAGAGAATGAGATTTAATTATTGCATAGTTATGTCACAAGGGGACAATAGAATTTTGGAATATTGGTTTCACTCTTAATAAAAGCGATATATTGCTAAACTCGTTGCGATATATTACGTTACGATAGTAAAATTTAAATATTCATTGTATTATTTGACTCATTAACACACAAATGCCAAATTTGCATAATTTCACTATCGGTCTAGTTTTTATTATTTTGATATCACGTGTGTTCATCGTTCCAATAAAAAGTAAACAATTTTCTAGCTGGCTAGTGGCTAAGGCTTCGACATGAAAATTCTTTGATCGGTCACGGCGTTACACATTGACATTGAATCATTCCGTTTTAATATTTGATAAGGAAGCATACATACAGGTGAAAGTAAAAAAATCGTTTAAAAAAAAGCTAGATTTATGCCCTAAAATAAAGGTTATCCAAAGTTTATTCACTTTATCGCCGTCTTCAACTGATTCTATGGTCAATTAATATAACATTTCAATAATTATTAAAAACTACGAAATACCTCAGAATAAAAGTTACAAAATAAAAAGTTGGAACTTTAACCATTAGCCTAGATTACAAAAGTTTTGAATGAATTTTGAATGTGTTTCAAAATAATTATCATTCGGCGTGTTCTTTATATCTACATCGGTATAGTTAACATATTCGATGGGTTATTAAATATCAGTTCGAAAATTGCTTCCTTGTACTATGCAACTTATGTAGGACAAAGTATTCTAGATTAAATGTCAAAGGCGAAAAATAGAATATCAATGGTAAAAGATAGAATACCAATCAGCTAGGCTTAGTTATTGACTTCTGATAATAAAAGAAGAAGCAACAAATACTTTAGCATTTCATCTAAAGAGGTACTCTCTATGTATCTCACCTCTTTTACTTAATTTGAAGCGCCTACAGATTAATTTTTATAGTATGGACTACCATGACGGCGGGAGTCGTGCGTTCGAATCCGCCATTCCACTATTATCGTCAATCATAACCTAGCTTAGTTGAAAAGGTCAAAAGAATAATAGTTATTTATTTTAAAAAAGGTATTCTAAAATAGTTTATAGTTAGCTTTTCATGTGAGAATTATCTTATAATTGACTTTTTAGACATGTATAACTCTATATTTCTTATAAATTAGCCAGAATGTTGTTACTATAAAATCAACGAAAAATCAACCTACTATATGTTCTTGTGTTAATATAAATATTTACTATAATTTCTAGATTAGAAGCTTATTACAGTTCTTTTGTAACATGTAATTGGAAATGTCTGAATGGTTTATAAATAATTAAAATATGTATTAAAAGTGAATGGAGTAAGAAAGTAAAAAAATAGTGATGGAAAAAGTAAGAAAGTAAAAAATAGACACATGTATGAATAGGATGATCTGTAATTGATAGAAGAGAGAAGAAAAGACAGGCACAAGAAGTCTGTAGAGACCAGAGACAGTCCGGATGTCCATCTCTGGTAATGTTATATTGAAACATATATTGTAAGTTCTGTCGACTTAGTAATTTCATTATCCTTTTTGTAAACCATAATGTTAGTTTAAAAATTACACTTGTAAATGTTATTCGTCACTTAATTGTTTTTATACAAGTTTGTTCAAAACACCTAAAGATTTTACAGCATTAATATTCAAATAACGTTCTGTACATCAATACATGCATACAAAGTATTATACTATAAGCCTCCAAGTAATTGTTACATACAAAAAACTTCAGAATAGCAAATTAGAAACAAAAGGTGTCACTTTCCAGTTCGTATTTAGATTTCTGGTCGTTATGTTTTACTGTTTCGTTTAAAACAATATAAACAACAATATGGCAGTACAACATTAATCGTACGAGACTTAGTCATGTTGGGCGGATGACTAAATTATTTTTATTACGATCATTTGTTTTGTTTGTATAATAAGTCAGATTATAATTGTTCTGTCTCTCAAACTTTTTAATATGATGTGACTATAGTAATATTACTTCCTTCGTTTTTTTTAAACTTGTGATATCTATACCTACATAGAAGTGGATTGTGAAATTTGTTTACAATGGATAGTGTTACGCGAAAACGCCGCCTTTTACAATGGAATTTTACTCACATCTCAAAATGTGTGTTTCTGTAATATAATAATAGTTTCAAAGATGTCGGTAATACTCAGTACTGGCAATAATTATGGAAAACTTTTTTAAAACAGTTGTTAGGTGAATGAAAAAGGGACAGATTGAGAGTAAAAGTACGACGTTCCCTTCAAATAGAACTCAACACGGTCAACCGGTTTCGTAATAGGCTCTAGTGTTTTTTGCCGTTCACCTGTTTGTCGCACATATACCGCCGCCTCCACTCACCATGTACGGCCGCGCGGTGCCACGCGCAGCGGACATCCACCCTCACTGGAATTCACCTGTTCGCTTTTACTTTCAGATTGCACCAGTTTTGTTTCTCGTTCTACTCGTGGGCGCGGAGAAGAAAATTGAACTGCAAGACATCGAGGAAGATAATCTTAAAAGTGAAAAAGAAGCTAACTACGAGAACGAATCGTTCGAAGACTCTGATGATGTTGGGCGCTTCGAATATCTAAAGAAAGGACTCTTGCGGTACTTCACAACCCCCACTCCCACGGAAGCGTCTGCACAGCGTTACGTCCAACAGTATGCGGTAACCGAACCTCAAGAAAGATCTGCCGTTACGCCCGCACCACTATATGGACCGCCCGGAGCGCAACAAGCCATGGTCGGCTATCTATCGAATGTGCCGATGCAAATTTATTTAGTTCCGCAGCAGTATAGTGGATCACAAGCAGTTAAGAACTCTAATAACGTAGCACAATATTCGGGACAAAGCGTTCACCAAATAGCAAATTATCCATCTCATGAAGCGGAACAACCGGCTTACGTTGCACCGAGTGTGAAACAACATGTACCGTCTTACTCGTCTTCTGTCACATATGTTTCCTATTCACCTCAACCGACTGTATCTTCAGTCGCAGCTTCCGCCACTCCTGCAGCGTCTTACCAATTGCCTCTCGTTCAGTACCAATCTGCCCTTGTACCTCCTCCTACTCAGGCTCCGAATTCTCAGCATCTATATACAAAAGTATACTATTCAGATAACCGCTATCCTCAAGAGCAAGTCGAAGTTGACCCAGAGAATGTTGTCGAAAGTCAACACTATTATCCGGCTCAAACAGAAGTGCCTTATACCGAGTCGCACTCTCAAGATGTTCATCAATATTATAATCAGAGAACACCTCTTCGAGTGAATAGCAATTCCGAGTTGCCGCATCCAAGTCCGCTCCTTCTCAAACCTCCACCATCACACCTTTCCCATATCCCCAAAGCTTTGCCAATTCATCGGCCCTGGAGCAAGCCTGTGTATAATAGCGGACAGCTTGGAATAGGCAGTATTGCTCCTAAAGCCGTTGAAACGTATGGTCCTATTTTTAAAAGGAAACCGACATCTTTATTAGATTCCTACGTCCCATCTAAGCTTCAAATAGAATACTTAAAGCGTGGTATCATAAAGGACCCGTTGGTGGCATATGAGACGTTATCGAATGGCTTCAATTTAGATCACCTGGAGCCAAATCCTAGATATTACGAAACCGGTTTCTTGCCGAATCAATTATTCCATACGGCTGGTGGAGGTACATTTTATGGACATTATAAAAGATCACCAAAAGACAAAAGATCAAGAAGTTAGTTTGTTTCTATCAGAAATAATCAAGTCATGAAAGTTAAATTAATTAAAATTACTCTTTTTAAAGTCTGAAATATATAATAACGTAGAATAACAAAGCCGTTTAAACTGCGTATAAGTACCTTGATTTGATTGCACGATTGAATCCTTTTAATTAAATCTTATGTACATAATGATAGGAAAAGAGTTTTATTGGAGTACAAATTAAATTAAATGTACATCCCTTTGAAGCTGAAATAATGCTTAGCTATGTTAATTATATAATATTGTGTAATTATATGTTAATCGTTATAAAATAAATATGTTATAAACTTAAAGTTCTTTTTTGTCTATAATATAGTTGAGCCATATATGTTGATATATAGGCCATGTACTTGTGGGATTTCAGAAATGTTTTGTTTTGTAACTGAAAGACATCGCTCAGTAGATTTTGATGGACGTTATCATCATCATTCCTTGTGTCCATTATCAATTGTTCCGACGACCATGGGAACAAATTTATAATAGCACTTTCATCTTTGCTGCATAGAAGCTCTACCTACTTGTGGTTTTTTTACTCTATCATACATTAAATATAAAAAGATTATTTCATGTTCAAAAAAGTTTAATGCTTTTCCAATTTGAAACCAAGTATCAAAACCAAGACGGCATCTATATGCACAAAGGCGAATCCAAGACTGATTTGAAGGGGGTGAGAGGTTGACCTACCTGAGGGTATGTTAAGGGCAAAACTTAAAAAGCACATTCAATAAAATCAAAACAGTGTAGTGTAATGCTGGCTAAAATTGATAAGTATGTTCATTATCAAGTTCATTATGGAATTTTTCACAGAAGAATTGAGATGGTTTTGGAGAATTTTGAGCTACTTAGCCAACCTGTATCCGCTAATAAATACTCATTAGTGTACTCAATTCAAGACGAATTTCTTTTCCAATGAAATCGAGTTGAAATTTACATTGTTGAATGGATAAATTTTCTCTTCTATTAAAAAAGGTTTAAATAACTAGTTATATATAAAATAGCATTAGTGCCTACACACCCATCTTTGTATGAACAGTCAAAAACCACAAGTAATAAAAATAGAAAAAAAATAAAATAACAGAAGACGTTAAGTAACCACTGGTATCAGTCCACATCAAAAAATAAATGTCAATAAGAAAAACTTATGATATTTTCAGACTTGTGTAATAAAATGGAAAAAGTATAAATATCAAAACTCACCACCATATTATGTGACAAAGATGCTTCTGCAGACTCTGACCTGTATTTAATTGATTTGACCGTAGTGGGTAGTCGACCAGCATGTATTTTGTGTGTGTGGGTGGGACATAGGTCGCTCCAGCCACCCCAGATTCTCTAAGTATTCTTTGATCTGACAAGAAGAATGAAGAGAGAGAGAGAGAGAGTAGAAAGAGACAAAAAGAAGGATTAAACTAGTTTAATAAAAAAATAAAAGTCTAGCGCATTGTGGTTTGAAAACAAATGTTAACAAAAAAAACTTTCCCTTTCACTATCACTTTTACGATGTGACCGAAATATATCAAATCACCTCAATTGTTTTAACGTGTGAAGCAAATTTATTAAAAAAAAAACATCTTACGAAGATAAATAAAACAATATTATGGCATTGAATAAGAAAACTAAGTCTTCACGCGGTGTTTATCTAATCAATCCAACCGAGCTTAAGCTACAAGGTGGTTTCACATCGTCGAATCGCAATATCGAATTTACGACCTTACATCTCGTAGCGCGCACAAATAATCGAACTTATTATAAGATCATGTAATCATTTCATAGTTTCTTAGTTCCTGAGAAAAAAATCTAATAAATGAATTAATGTAGAAAAGTGCCATCTGGCGATCATTTTATAACTTACCAATAGCAGGTTGATGAATGTAACCAAACAGTAATTAGCCATGTAATAGATGGCAGTAGAACAGAATTTAGATAAAAATAGGTGATAAAATACAAGTACCACCCTGAAAAATGCAAGTACCAGTAGAGTTTGTTCTATTTAGTTAGAAAAGTATTATTAGTAAGTATGCTAATTAGTTATAAAAGTTTTTAAAATTACTATATTCATACAAGTCCTTCCTATCAGAATGAAAATGTAACTAACAAAACTTATTGAGTAAGTTGCTTAATTATTTTAAATAACCTAGATATTTATGAAAATCAAACGATTGAGAATTTGCGCGAATGTCAACAATCGGAATTCCATAAGTGCATGCAGGTTTAAGTTGCCAGATGATCGCCAAGTATCGCTGAAAGATGGCGCGTGATCGTAAAACTGGAATCGAGCTTTAATAGTAACATTGAGAGTTGACACTAGATGGCGCTTTACTTTCCTTCTGCGTTTAAGCTTGTAATATTAATGAAATGTAAATAAATTAATTTAATTATAACACTAAAAGTCAAACAGAAATGTAAGTTTAGTAATTTATTTCCATTAAAAGCAAATAAATACTAATAATCTTAAAAATAAATCAGTTTTATTTCATTAAAAAACTTTCCATTTTTTTATCTTAACCTGTCTAATCCTGTCAAGGAAATGCACTTAAAAGTATATATTTGAAAATTAATGTTTGAATTATTATAATATTATTCATGTGTACATATTTACGTTGTAAAAGTTGTAACTATTATACACATATCTTGCCACGAAACCTATATTTTATATGTTAAATTTTCCGCGCACGAATTGTAATTTAAGATGTGCAAACTAAACTACGCATTGCTAATTTATAAGCCGTCGTAAACGAGGTCTTTTTTTCGACCGCAGTTGCCACAATATGCTACCATTAAACCTATTCAACTTTGCTACTTATTTTAAGATTTCATGATAATTTGTGACATATTACATTGTAATATTAATTCAAATAAGTGACGGGTCAGCTAAGTAATTGCGTCGTTGACTTTTTAAAACTTTTTCTCTCATGTTTTAAGAGGTTTTCTTGATAGACTTTGTAATCTATACAGGGCAACGTAAGGCGATGCGACGTCCAGGCGAAGTAGATTTAATATTGTAGTCTGGTAGTTTAACTTAACGAAGACTTTATTTTCATTTAAAACTGCATTGAATTGCATTTCAACATTTAAAATAAATCGCCTTCCCGAGCGAGAAATCGGACCCGTAAAATGTAGAAAAAATAAAACAAAAATATTTTATATAACATCGACTGGAAAGGTAAGATGAAAGGAGGACGATGAAATTACTAAATGGGGCGAAATTTGAATACTGCTGAGTGAACCACTTATTGGTCATTTGTGAAATGAATAAAGTCTTAACGTAATTTATTACTGAAAATCTGGTAAGTAATGTAATTCCACTGATTATTACTGAAATATTATGCACTAAATATCGAAAATAAACGCCTACGATATAATACTATATATTTCAGTTTAATGTACTTTTTAACCGACTTAAAACATGGAGGAAGCTCGATTCAATTGTATTTTTTTATGTTTGTTACCTCAGAAGTTCTTTACTTATGAACCGATTTCAATATTTCTTTTTGTTTAAAAGGAGACAAGCATATGTGGGACCCACATTTATTTTTATTGTTATTTTAAAATTATAACTTTGTGTTCCGAATATACATTAAAACAAGCCCTTTTTGAATTCAATGGATGTTTAATAAAACGTACCGTGACTATAGATATATATATAAATGATTAGATTTATATAATTTTATTTACAAGTCATTAGGCTTGTAAATAAAATTATATAAGAATGAAATCGGTTTGGTTATAGTTAAAAAAAGTTAAGAGATTACTAATATAAAATGTAAAATTTTATGGTTTCTAACATGCTATGTTATCTTTAGAAAAACAACCCTTACGATGAAACCCCTTTTATCGCTTTTGTAATAAGTAAGTTTTGAGAGATTGTTAGAAGAGATTGTTATCGTTATTAGTATTTGAAATCTTAAGGGATGAGGGCTAGTCAGAATTAAAAAAAATGTATATATACTTCTACTGCGACTACTACGGCGAAAGAAGGATCAGTTTATGGTGCCGAAATAGGTGATTTAATGTAAGTCCAAAAATAACTTTTTTATTCGTAATGCAAACTGTAATTGAAATTTTGAACGCGTTTTTCTCGAAAGCACCTTATGAAAGTCAGTTATCAGTGTAATTTCACAATGGCTTGACCGATCATTTTGAAATTTGGATCATCTTATTCTTCACATATTTGGCCCCGGATTTTTAATCTTTATAGGAATTTTATCTATATAATATAATTATATCACTTTTCACAAACTCTTCGTCTATCCTGGGCCCAATATAATTATCTAAAGATAATCTGTTAATTTTTCTTGTTTCAGATGATCCGGTAACGATCACCGCGAGGCACCTTTTTTCAGACTCCTCGCAGACTGGCTGTAACTCGCTGCTCTTTCAATATTTTTCAATGAATATTTTTGGTACTTAGTAAAATACGGATTGTTAATATGACTTAATATTTTCCGCCATTAATAAAAAAAATTATGAAAAAGTTCCCGAAAAAAGTTTTTTTTTTCGCTCGATATTCAGCCCTGACCCCTTAAACCAAATTTGAATATAAGAATTAAGCACATGCATGTTACCATATCTGCTACTGTAAGGTTAAATATATATATATATATTTTTTTAAGAAAATAGAGTTAAAGTTTTATATGCTTCGCGAAGCTTGCAATTAGTAAATTGCAAAATTATACTACATATTTATGCAATATGACCTGAAGACTGGTGTTGAGAATGTTACAAATCTCATTTATTACTAAATGTCGTTTTAGCTAAGTTAAGTATAATGTTGCTAATTCTGACACCTTGAAATAAACTTGCCTAAGTTATAGCCACACGTTACACCCATTACAATAGGAAATTAAAAACTAAAATTACTTTATTTCGTCAAAGTTACCTTCAAAGTGGAAGATGTTTGTTTCAAAACAATTAGAAACAATACGGTTCCAAATTCGAATGCATTATGTGCAAACATTATTTGGGACATGATAATAATTTTAAATTAATTTAATTTTAAACATACTTTCTTAACCTCTAGGTAGGCAGAGATTATGGATTTCTACGCACACATGTTCTTCGGTTAAGTGTACTAATATATCGCCTTGTTTTAGAATGTCACTAATATAATCGATATAAGTGTTTCTAGGACGTCCCCTACCAACACTACCACTAACTTCTGCAATACAAATTTGTCTAGTCCCTCTCATCACCTTTAGTTTATTGTTTATTAAAAATAAATATTATTTAGAATGAGGCAAAAGAGCAAGCTTTTGGATTTAAATGAAGGTTGTTATCCAACATACACAACAGTTCAGCTATAGATGTTTTGAGACGAAGTGCTGAGTAGATATGAAATGCAGAAGAAAGCCTTTCCTTCGCTTCAGCTGCGGTTCCTTCCCTATTGCATTCCCTGATACAATAGGGAAGGAAATGCGGCTCTTCATTCTTAGGGTGATATGCAGAAATAAATGTACATAGATATTTAATGCCTGTATTCCGTGAGGTTTTGCTTTCCCTAGTCAAGCCAGATTATTTATACAGCAGCCTTACTCATTTACAAATATGTGCATAATAAATGACAGTCGTCATAAATTTTACCAGCTTATTATTTGACTCTACGTTGATAAATCACTAAGGTAGAAACGCCAGACTGTGCAATATTTTTACGTATTCACTTTGACACTTTGAATATACGCATAAAATTACAGATTACGAGATTAATTTTGCTATGCGGTAAGTTCAATATGGTATTTTTAATGATGTTCTACAAAATGAAAGCGTGAAGAAAGTCAGTTATTTAATTGCAAGCAAATGAGCAATTTTTCTATTGTATCTTGGGTGAACTTCTCGTGTTACATAAGACATTTTGTCGTGTGACAATTTAGTGAGATCGTTCAAACACACGAGCTCATAAATACCTCATTTAAAATGCGTCTACGGTTATTACACCCGAATTCATGCATGCTAAGAAGTGCAGAGATGCCGCATCAGTGAGGAAAGTGAAAACGACGGTTCTGACGGTGAAGTGTGCTAGACGAAGCGTGCGTCATCCTGACGCTCGCGTGATTAAATTACTTTATTACTGCTTTGACACTACACAGAATATAATCTTTTAATTTTTTTCAAAAAAAATAAAACCTTTTTTTTTCAACAAAAATAAAACAGACTTCCAATTTGAAATTATTGATGCCATTAATTCAATTATAGCCACGGTACGTCTCGTTACAAATCCATTAAACCCAAACAGGACTTGACTTAGATTTAGCAATATGTCAACTTTCGGTATATATTCAGAACTCAAGATTCATTGATATTTAAAATTAAATGAGACCTTCATACGAATGTCCATTTAATTAAAACAAAAAAAAAAAAAGAAATGAAATCGGTTCATAAATTACGAAGTTCTGAGGTAACAAATATAAAAAATTCAACCCAATTGAGAAATTCCCACTTTTTAAGTTAGGATATTTTTTATACATATTTAGTCAAATAAACTTTATTGCATTATTTTTCGAGTAAAATAGACAGCCTTTTTTATCTTTGATCTTTTTGGGGTTGCTTAAAATTCACATGTAATATAAATAATATTACTTACACATGTCTTAAAATTACGACTTTTAATTATAAATACTCTAATATTTCTATTGCTTATTGTTGTTTAACCAAGTTGATTTAGTATAGTTGAAGTTGTATATTCAGACCTATGAGTGGCAACAGTACTATGCTTCTTCTCATCATGTCGATATTACAATCAACAATATTCAGTCTTACCAAATACCTTAAAATAAAACTTAAAAAAAAAATTGTCCTTCTTCGGTACTACTTCATCGATATTGATTTCGTAAGCCGAACTTTAAGCCACGGATCTCTTGGCACTAACAAAAATCACACCCAAATCTCTTTCTAATATATAAATTTGTATCTATTATCTAACATATGTTTATACATAATATTGGTCAAATGTTTTGTAACTCTTGGCGTAGCTTGAATATTACGTTGTTTATAAATACGTTGACATCAAATGGTAGTTGAGATTAAGTTTCAGATTAATTAAAGAAAGGTTAAAAGATTATCTTCTCCTTCTACAATATACTAAAGTGATTTAAACGGACGAAACGAATTCGAATTCAAATTATAGCTTGAATTAATGTCATTGTATATTATTATTACATCATTAGTGTATCATTTAGTTTATGGATTTTTTCTCATTATTATTTTAAATGTTACTTAATTTTTATTTAAACAATGACAGTGATTATAAAGTAGTTTTGTGTTTATTTTACATCTAAATTAAAAAGTAGATAGTGGGAGTAATGTAAATTAAGCACTTGATTTAATATTATTGTTTTGTAGTAGTCAGATTTGTTTACATAATGTTTTGGAACAAATATTTATTTTTGAAAGTGTGTCATTAAGCGTCATGATCAGCATTGACATCTTGTTTACTAGGGTAACTAGTCAAAATAATTAGAAAGTGAAATATTTGTTTGGATTTCTATAATATTCTGACCAAAAATGTGTGTAGCCGGCTTAAATAGTCTTATTATGTTCAATAAATATTAATATTTTCATCGGGAAAGTGTCACGAATTCACTAGGACATATGAAATTGTGGCATAATTGTAGATAACATACAATTAAAAAAAATATTTGCTATAGTCAAAATTAATAACAAAATAAAATATAAAGTAATCTCTTACAAGTTCTTCTCACAATGATTAAGCGTCACAAAACATAAAGTCACATTCTCACTTTTGCAGCTATATAAAGAAGAGACACATTTCTGCGGATTGTAAACGAGTGCGTGATTCGTAATCGTATTTTAGATAAAACTATGTAAAGTTTTGACTAACGACCAACTACAGTGCCATTAAAATATTTTATTGTATAGAGAATTCTCGTGAGTGCCTCCTATACAAACATCGAAAGTATGCAAATTAATTTATTAAAATTAATGTTTGCTTTGTTGTTGTCAATCAATATGCAAAATGATCATCCGATTTTATATACTCGTACTAATAATGCAAAGACATGCTGAAATTAATTGATAGGTTTGGATATGTCTTAATCTTTAAATTGCCAAATAAATGAGTATTTAATTTAATAACTTAATATGTTTAATCTCCTTTATGGTCTGCTTGAATGTCTGTCTTAAATTTATAACAGTAAAAGACACATACAATAAACTTTTAATTGTAAGCTTAACTTTTAAAACTTAACTTTATAAGCTTTATAAATACTTCTTTAGGAATAAAGAATACAAATATTTTAAAAACTAAAGAGAAGACTTATTAATCATATTTTATTTCTGGTGTGCGACCGGCATGCAGCCTTCATATAGTAACAAGTTCTCTGACTTTGTGAGGGTAGAATTAGCTATCTACATCCAGGTGACCTCTCGTAGATGGATTGGAGCTGCAAAATAAGGTTGAATTGATTGCTACCAAACTCACAGAATTATGCTTTGGGCTAGCCCGAAGATAGTAATTTTAAAGTAGACAAATTGCGCAGTGAACTACGTGTTTTAAGTGTGAACACTTATGTTGCACTTTGTGACGTCTCATATTTTGTGTTGCGATTTCATCATTCATATTTATTTAACCTTAATTTGCTTGTGACACATTTTAATGCGTTTCTTGAATTGAAAAGTAAATCGGCACTCGACTAATTTTTAAGTAGAAAACTGAGCGCCATTTTTGATATACTTTTTGTATTGTTTTATTCCATTATCTATAAGAAACTATTAGTTTTAAATATTTCGACGGTGTCGAATGAATTTATAATGTTATTGATACTTCGAACGTAATCAGAAATATGTATACAACGAAAATCAAAGTGATTTTTATTTATGATCTTATTTCTTATACTCATATATTTTACTAATAATCTTAAATGTTCATGTTTCACTTATTACTTCTCGTGAGTTTTGATGAATTAAATTATAATTGCTGAAAATTTAAACTCTCGCTATATCAGTGAGGTTATACAATGTCAAGATTTTTTTTCGAATTAAGAAACGAACTCACATACATAGATTTATCATTACCAACATAAAATATCTTGAAGTTTATGCATTAATAAACATAAACATTAATCATCATCTTCCTGCCTTTGTCCCACTTGCGTAGGGTCGGCACAGTATGTACTACTCTTCCATATATCCTGGACTCTACTGTATTCCATACTGCAACTGGTTTTGGCTATAGTTTTACGGCCAGTCGCCTGCCTGACGCCAACCCTCCTTGGGAATATTCCCAGTTATAAGTATATACTTATATAAGATATATCTTATCTTTTGTGCTATTTTATAATGTCATATTATATATAATATGACATTATAAAATAGCACAAAATACACAACATTTGTCTTCGCTCATACAAGTTCCAGTTGAATTGATTGGATTGATTCTTCCAGAAGTTGGGGTTCTGCTACAGTTTGCACTCGAAGTTCTGGTGACTCGTATTTAAGGTGCTTAGGGAACAAATGTTGAATTATTTCAATAGCACAGAAGATGTAAGCAGCCCAACATTAGCTTCGGGTTGAATGAGTATTCCAATCTGCTGCTGATAAAATGCACCACCTATTCGGTTTTCCGCGCATAACTTATGTAGAATATCATTATGAAATAACAAAGACTTATAAAATTTACTTAAACTATTTAAAAATGTTTTATATAAAAAACATAAACATTAATAAAGCTGTTTATTTATAATGTTTACTGAAATCTCATTCAGTCATATCAATTTTATAGCACAATTTTTACACTCGAAACTTCTTATTTTCATTTTGATATAACAAATTACATACATTTTTAGGACTAATCATCAAGTACCAAAAGATCATGTCAGGAAAACTAGTAGTTTTAAAACAAGCCTGACTGCCTGTACTCCTATAGATCCTAGGCATGAATTCAATCGAATGACTCCTCAGTCTACAAAATCGCTAAGCTACAGGAGGTCTCAATGGAATAGACATACGTACATATTTATACACATACCAGTACATAATATGTATAAACATACTTACCCGAGAAAAAAATAACCCTCCTGTCAGTCGGAAAAAGACATATTTATCAATGTCAACAATGATAATACAAATAAACAAAATGGCATCGCTTCGAGACGATATTAGAGCACACTTAACACTTTCCCGTTTGTGGTGCGCAATGTTTTGCTCACTTGCTGCATAGTTTAAGCAGCCCATCTGCCTGTATATTACGTAAGCACTGCGTTATAAAAGATATCATTACAGTCTATAAGAAGCTGTTTGTATGTTAATCATTGTTACAGCATTTAATGCATTACGATGTAATTGCATTGATGCATATCTAACACAACAACATGGTCTATAAGTTTTCAGTTACATAAATAACTATCAATTATTCTAGGACGTTATACAGTTAATTTTGACAGGTATTAAACTGTGGATATGACGTATTAATGTCTGTTTTAATATACATTTCATTAATTAAGAGTTTATCTTTATAAGACAATTTCGATGCTATGTAAAGTTTTATGCGACGAGAATGTAATTTTCGACACACGATTTGCAATTTATAATGATAACTGTCACACACTCAATGGATGCTCGAAAACTATTGAATTCGTTCCATTCTTTCGTAAATGGACGATCAGAATGTAATTAGGAATACACGTTAAGTTTTTACTTTACTTGGGTAAATACCGACGTTCTTAGATTTGCGGAATACAAGAATGCCTAGCTAGATTCATTTTACTTTCTAAACGTATAACTTACAATATGGTTGTGTTGTTTCACATTATTATAATTTAAACTTTGTTTTAACAGAAACTATACCAAAAAAAGAAAACAGAATAATACTATATTCTAAGATATTTAGAATACAAGCTTCCTTTTAAATACATGCATAGTGTCTAAAAAGATACTTCTTGACATTTTATAAAAGGCATAAAAAACAGGGTAAAAGGATAAAAATTCAGTAATTAAAAATCAAAATTAAAATCCATTCAATTCAATTCATTAAAATTAGATATTTGAATGCATCCACGATGACATATTATTCATTTAAACAGTTAAAGATTTTAAAATCTCGAGAGCTACAGGTTACTCAAAAGTAAAGAATGATGTTATCGTTGTAAAAAGTTATTACCAATTTTCGATTTACACACATTGCTTGTCAGTTACAATACGCAAAAGAGTTTTTAATTGATAAAACATATCCATTGTTTGCACAGAGAAAGTCACAAGATATGTACATTTTAATAAACTTGTAGAAACTCAGTCTTTTAATTAAATTATAAGGTTCACGATTGCACAACGTTAATTATTTTTTTTTACAAGAAACTGTTTTCTTTTCTCTATAACATAATCACCATGCGAGCGGCTCTCAAAACAACAGGCGGGTTCCCGTCATTGTAACTGAATATACATTACATGTAACAAATAGCGGTACATTTACGTGATCAAGATTGGACCGATGGACTGACAAATTAAATTAGATGCAGTTGCATGCTTTGAAATCTTTTAAGCTTGTGAATTTTCTTTCTTGTGAACTTGCAAAGATTCTAAGTAAAAAATAATACAATAAATTTTGTACCGAGCTAAATATCAACATTATTTGTTTCAAATAGGCTCGCCACAAAAATATTGGCAAAAGCATAGTTAGCAAATAGTTGGCATGAGTCTACTTATATATAAATAAATTGAAAGCGCCA
Organism: Papilio alexanor hazarajatica; assembly: GCA_018246295.1. NCBI lineage: Eukaryota > Metazoa > Arthropoda > Insecta > Lepidoptera > Papilionidae > Papilio > Papilio alexanor. Next base: position 21,033 of record DWLR01000067.1, on the reverse strand, counting down.
CTGTCTATTTTTGACCGATTCGCTAAATACAAGTGCAAATATTTTTCTTCAGCCGCATTAAATGCTTGATGATATTTCTTTAAAACTCTCGGTAATATATTCGCGTGAAATGCAAAAATGGAAAGAAACTAATACCGTGGACAGAAATTAAAAGCTGAAAATTACTAGAGCTTTTCTGGTATTGCTGATTTTCGTGGTTTCCCGTGATTACTGAACGTTAGGACGCCTGTTGTACTTTTGTCCCTTTGATCATTAATGGATAAATAAGATTTTTAGTCTTTCTGTACTGGTTTTAAATATTAGCATGTGCTTTTTTAATTTTATCATTTGAGAATTGAATATTATTTATTACTTCAGTTTGGTTAGGATTTCGCGAAACATCTTGCAAAGTACTAATACGACACACAACTTTCCAGATATTTTAAGTAATATATTGCATTTAAATATTCTAGTTAATGCAAAATAATGGAGGTATCGTAGAAATTAATTTCAAGTTACAGAGCAGTGAAAGTGCGCATTTAAGTTTAGCGTATAGATTGTACAAATGTTTCGAGTGTGTGAGTGCTTTCGGACTGGCGGAGGCTCGCGGCGCATCTTGCGAGAATGTTTCCGAGGTATAAAAGAAGGTAACATAGTGTTTCGCGAACCCATTACTCTACTCATACGCAGCGGAACACAGAAACACAGCAGGTAAACAGTGATGTGCGTTTATGAATCCATAATAACAGTGATGTACTATGAAGTGATGTGATAATTAACTTACAGACATCTGTTTTCTTTTGACAGATAGCCGCAGTTACAGAATCGAGACAAACAAGATGCGGTGGTTTGCGTTGGTAAATATATGTCATTTACATATTTGATACACGCTATAGTCTAAAAGAGAAATTTAAGTATATATCTCTCTTGGTGTTTGTTTAGTAATTGTTAGGATACCAAGCTTTTATTTATGTGTACTTATTTGATATTACAATGGCTTTTACCTTAGTATTCATATAACTGTACCAAACTTTTGTTTACGTATGTATTATAGCTCTAATTTGCACTTACCCATTACGAAAGATATCAGCTCATTTACACTAACTACTAGAAATATTTATGTTTATTTATATTGAGTGAACACTTATACAACGAGAAGTTCTAATTTGTAAGCGAAATTGATTTAAGTCACGTATAACTTAAGGCAAACTGGACCATCTCAGAAGATGGTCAACATTAATAGGTTGTAGGTTTGTCTAGTTGTCAGACGTTGGAAGTGAAATGAGGAATACAAATGATTATTCAAAATATTAAATTTCGAGTAAATTGTAATTTTAGAGGTCAGAAAATTGAGATCAAGATTTCGGTAAGATCTTGAAAGTGGAAGACAAACGCCAAGGTTTCAAACCTGTTTGTTCACCAAGTTATAAAGCGATTTGTTTAGTACCAAAGATGTTTCTAGGAAGTAAAGTGTGGGTAGTGTATCGAACTAGTCTTTTTTGCCCTTTCATTTAAGAAGAATCATTATCTTATTGTAGTTGAATATAAAATTGTTGATTTGATGGTTTATTTGACTAAAACTTTTTGAATATATCAACAAATAGAATAGAAAATAGAATTACAATCAGATAATAGAATTTCGATAGTTTTATCTTGTTTTTATAATGCATCTGATGAAAAATACATTTACTCAATTGTATTTTTTATCAGATGCAAAATTAAAATATTAAAACCGGTTAAAAAATATTTAACCGGCTTATGCACTCGCATAAACCGGTTAAATTTGTCGAGAAAAAACCATTAAACACTTTCCAATATTAGACCATATTAAAAACATTGAAGTATAATATTTAATAACTTGGAAGTTTAATATTTTAAATAACAAAGATTTCACAAGACCTTCTAGTATCTTTCCATCAAACATTAATATTTTAGCACTCTGTAAAATTCAATGTCATTGACATTCTTCGACCCCACGTGGATTACTTGATTTTTAACTTTTTGCAAGTTGTGCAAACATGCTGTTAAAAGTTGTACAGCTGACAAAATTACTCGTTGAAATTAGGACATCTCATTTTGGATGAAAGACTAAATGCATGATTTTATAATATGTAATTTCATTCAAAAATTAAAATTCTTTTACATCGAAAATATCTTAATAAAAGAACCATCAAGTAAATTCCATAAATATTAAATTTTAATTTCTTGAGTTTCCTTGTTCCTGAAGGAGTACAATGTCATAATATAAGCACAATTTAATGATGACAAGAAGTGATTCTTGTGTTTTATAATATTATAGTAATAATATAGGGAGTTAAATTTCTGAAAGATGTTGTAAACGGTGATGGTTGAGGTAGAGTCTGATCAAATAAAAATTACGACTTAGTTGACATTTTGTTAGTAAGGGACGTTCTAACTGGATTAATAAGTTAAAAAAAACACAAAAGTCAAAAAATTACAAACTATTGTTTTCAAATAATTTAGTTAATAAATTTCGCTTTATTTTAAATTCTTTGACGCTCAATTCCTTGCCACATATTGCCAATTAGAAATAAAAAAAATGTTGCAATAAAAATTACAATAAAAATCTTCACTTTCCAACATAAAAAAAATGCATTATCTCAAACAAAAGACATAAACGCGCTGTATACATGGTGTATTAGATTAATCGCGTTCGTTGATGTCTTTTGATGCAATAACATAACTTTTCATGTACGACAGTTATTAGTGCTTTTATAACCCGTTGTAATAATAAAAAGACACATGAAGATTTTATAGTCATTATAGCGGCCTAATGTTTTATGACTTAATGCGCTTTCTATGCAATGTGTTTAACAGTGATATAATAGGATGCGATGATGATACTATAATGTATAATTTATAGATAATTTAATGTAATAATGACAGATCTATCATAAAGTTTGAAAATCTCGTACAAATTAGTCTCTTTCAATGCTACATTTTTACACTTACACGTTCACTAGGTACTGTTATATTGAGTAATAACTTAAGGCATTTTTATTACAGGTTAATCTAGATACATCTATGTATTAGCGTTTAATGTTAATTGTCAAAAATGGGTAATCATTAAAGAAAAGTTAGCTGATAATAACAATTTTAGTAAACACATTAAAAAAAATGTTTAATATATAGGACGTATTCCGGTCATTAACACCACTGGTTGCGTTTGATTGCAAATGCATTTTGGTGATTATTGGAGTATACAGCGTGTAATATGTGTGTTACTATTGTTACGTGTTACTATTACGAACTTTAAAATTTGAGTGTTATCTTCTAAATCACTGCCTATTCCTTTGAACCTCGTATTAAGAGTTATTTAAAAAAATCCAGGAAGACCAATAGTGGTAGATGAAAATGGGAACAGACTTGGAACATTTTAGGAATATTTTAAATAGACAATTGAGCTACCGTAACTTTATATAACTCAAAAACAAGATTAACACAATGTAATGCAAAACTAATCACTTATTATAACACATCACAGTAGTTTTATCGTAAGGTTCCTTCGCTTAATTTATTATTTGTGAACGAGTAACAATTTACACAACATGCTGTAAGAGGTTTGCTTAATTTAGCATAAAATTAAAATAAGTTACATTATGCCATTCACTTTCGATATTAATATTCGAATTTGCATTTTGTACCTGCTAGTTAGTTTTAGTAAGAAATAATGATATTTACTGATCTAGAGCTTGGCTAAGTGTCATTAACGTATGAGTACTATTACAAAAAAAATCAAGCGTCAATCAGCATCATAGGCGGTTGGCTAATAATTATCAAAAGATAAGTTGGCAAATCATGAACTACTGAAACTATTTTACTAAGAAAGAAGGAATGTCTTTTGTCATCATCTCTCAGCCTATGGCCATCCACTACGGATATCCTCCATTGATCGACATCTCATCCAGTGCACTCCCGCAACTTTAACCAGATTATCGGTCCATATTGTGTGAGATCTACCTATGTTGCATCAACCTGTACGTGGTCGCTATTCTAGAACTTTTTGACCCCATCGGCCATCAGTTCTACGATTAATGTGCCCGGCGCATTGACAATTACGGCGGTTTGCAAACTATGATCGCATCAGTAATGATTCGATATGCAGCTCGGAAATCAACCATTTATTTCATTTTTTCCAGTTCAGATTAACAATAATTTTTAACCGACATCAAAAAAAGAAAGTTCTCAATTCGTGGTATTGTTTTATATTTTTCTTAATATTTATTTGAAAACTGACATATTAGAAGAATTAAAGCAAGTCCATTAAGCCTAATGAGACCGTTAATGACTTATGAATGTGACCATTAATGACTTATAAATAAAACTAGAATCGCAGGTATTTGTTTCTTATATTCTTAGTTAATTTTTTTTGTAATTTGATTTCGTGTATATTAATTACGATAATACATAAAATGTCCCAAAAAGTTGGTATTGGCAACAACACCAACTTTTACCAATACCAACCCCAAAAGGGAAGAATTATATAAAATTTGAAGTCAGTTTTATTGTTTTTGTTTTTTTTTGTTTGTTTTGGTTGTTATATGTGATAGCTACAAGTGTCACGTCATATAGTTTTATCATAATCTAATGTATGTTTTTGTCCCCATAACAATTTAAAAATTTAAAGGAACATATATGTATATTGTTTTTTTCACTGTACAATATTGAAATTCTCTTGGCATATACAAATTTAATTTACAACCACAATCTTTTGAATGTGACTGGTGCACTGAACTGACTGGTTCGTACGTAAAAAGTTCATCATTCATATGTTATATTTACATACGCAACATAATCATGCATCATTACAGCATTCAACGTTGTATTCGTTAAAACATAACTATGTCTTTAAAAAACTTGCTTGGGATATTTTTCTAGTGCGTTAGCGAAAACGAGTGCGTTAGTCAATATTTCTTATGCAATAGTAATTTTTGACAGCCGTTATAATTGCATTTCAGAGGTAATGATAGCCCTCCGCAATATTGCGCTACATAATAAAATGCTAATGTTGTGGTATAGCGTCAAATTGACATTTGGATGTGAAATATTGAGGAAATCTTCACGTGGTTATGTGACGTTATCCTTAAGAGTACTGCAACCTGAAATGTACAATCGTTAAGCATATAATAAAGTGACGTGTTAAGGAAAACTCCTAGTAGCTACATTCCAAATAAAAGTAATCACTTTGGACCAAGAAATTAAATTGGGAACTGAACCTACCTAACCGCTGGACTGCCGGAGTCATATATCACAGTTAAGCAATTGTGGGGAACTTAAAATACTAAAATTCGTGTAAATATATGAAAATGACGCTAAGATTATATGAGAGAAATGTTATGAAATCTTGACACTTGATCTTGAAAGTTTAACTTTTTGTATTTGTCAGCCGGCTGCAATTAGACACCTATTATATACGTATTTAGTAGCATTAATATTTCAAAACAATAATTTCTATAAATTAATTGTATTTTATCCTATAAGTTACAAAGAACAGGAAACAGATATTCGATGTCGCAATTCCCGCCTGGACTCAAGTCCGATGCACTTTCTATTTCATTCTGCGTCGATTTAATCCGTTAATGCTCACTTTCATCTCGCATTACTCCGTCGCGCACGTAATGTTAAACAACTTGTTTGTGAGATTTATTAAAGTATAGCGTTAGAATAGTTATTTACTTCAGCGGTCGTTTCTAAACAAAAAAATGTTGTGAGAAATATTAATGATAACAACATAGTTGTGCCTCTTTAATGAGTACATTTTCATTGAGTCGAAAAGAAAAGGATACACATATTTTGTATAAAATCTTGTGTATGGATTTTTTTGAATATATATTTTTAAACTATTTTGCAACAACATATGTACTATGTAGTGATTACCTACCTGCACTATGTATGCTGATTTATTTCCTGTATACTTTTTTAATACCTTTTCAATTCTGTCGTGCTCGTGTATGATAAAATGTTTCGGAAATTTAAACTTTAAAAGAGTAACTGTTAAAAAAATTCAAATAAACAATATTTAAAATTAACATAAAGTTGATAATATTCGTTCATTTTGAACTTTGTCAATACGCAAGGAAAGTCGACATACCAGAGTTAATCACAGAAATTATTACGCCGTGATAAGTGTTATCGTTAGGTATTTAATAGCCGTCTACATAGACAACAGATCAGTATTCAATTACAATTACCATAAATCATAAATGATCATAAGACTAAGATATCAGTAATGTCAGATTAGCATTCGCTTTTAAGCTACATTAAGGGTAACCTTATAATGCTATTTTTAATCCTATCATTCAAAGTCACGCCTAAAATACCTTACTTTTAATACCTGAACATGCATGTAATTTGAATAAAGATGAGATGTGACGATAAAGGCTAAAAAAGTAACAAATAATGCGATTCATTTAAATTTACTTGTAAAAAAGCAAAAGAAAGTTATGACACAACAGTTTAAAAATTGTAAATAGTGAATTAATAACTACCATAATCTTTTAACGTTTTTGAACAAAAACAAAACCGACTTCAAATTTATAATATAATTAAAGATTTTAAAGGATGAGAAATAGAAAATACTTCATTTATAACATCGGTCATAGTCGTTTATAATTGCCATAGTAACAACAATAACAACTATTTCAAACATACCATCTATTATCGAAATTAATATACAATTTTGGGTATATTTTCGAAACCTAAAGTGCAATAACATTCTAAAGTTAATGAGACGATCTTGCGAATGTCCCCTTTATAACAAAAAAATAAATAAATATTGGAATCAGTTCTGTTCAATCAAAATTCAATTTCAAGTTCAATCATAAATGAAGTTCTGAATCCTGCAATTATACAAAAAATAAGTACAACCCAATTGAGAACCTCCATTTTTTTTGACGTCGGTTAAGAAAATGTAAGCTGTTTATACTTCCGTGAGAATAAAATTATCCTTTATTTTCAATAAATAACTGCCTGTGCTGTATGTAAGTTTTTGCATAATGCTACCGGCTCCTCCATATTTATAAGACAGCTCATAGTTTTAATGGTGAACATTAAGGGGTCATTGTAAGCAAAGGAAGAGGAAAATACAGTTTTCACTTTCGAGCAAAATGTTTAAGCAGTGTTTACTATTAGATTTTTTTCGAAAGATATTTATTATACAAGTAATAACATCGTCAACAACGTCATCTGATAGAAATTTTATAGGAAGAAATAAGATTTGTATTGTTGCTTTTATATTGTCGCTTTAACTATTTATAATTTTTATAAATTAGTTTTTATTTTACTAGAATTTCGCGATTCTCCGGAAAGGACATCTGTATATACACATTTAAAAATAAAAATAAAATCAAAGCCAAATACAAAATCTCTTTCCAACCGTTACCTATATAGCCGCGTGTTTATTTACAAGGATTGTCCGCTTTAGATACAAAACAAGAGATGGGCGCAGTGTTTAACGGTTTAGCGAAATCACTACGCTTAATAAAACTGTGTCGCGAGTATTGCTTACAGTTAGAGAAAATAGTACTTATATAACCAAATGATTGTACTATAAGATAATGTGCACCTTCGAATTGTGATTTTCAAATATAACTTTGCTATAAATGATGTCAGATTTTACTGGACGAGCTGCTTGATTCATGTTATAGATGTTTTAGCTTAGTACAAGACTAAATATATCATAAACTTCATTTTTAATATATCTAGTTCTCATAAAACGTAATAAAACTAGTTTTAATATCATTATAGAGATACTGGGACCATTATTATACTGCGCATGGTAATACAAGATAGTTTCTATATTTCCCCTACTTAAATAAAGCCCTTGAAATAGCTGTAAAATGTCCAGGAACTATTTTGAGGTTTGTTTCTGCAGCTTTACAAATAATATTTATTATATTTAATATCATATTCCATTTTTTTCTTATTCCAGCAAATACGTTTTTTTTGCCTTACTATAATATTAAATTGTTTAAACTTTCGTGAGACATTATCATAAACTAATTAATTAATATCGGCTTACTCACGTTTTGATTGTCCGGTGACGGCACCTTATTATAATACTTTATCTTACATAATTGTAAAAGCTATTTGCATAAACATTTACGATAGTAAATATGTTATAACAAAATATACACATTATATTTATTTAAGAAGCTTAATGCAATGGCGGAAAATAACTTATTATTTAAGTAATGCTTTTGATGTGAAAACGAACAAACATGCAAACAGGAAAGGTAATGATCTACCACAAATACATAGATCGTAATGATAATCTTCTAGGATGTATGCATATTTACCAGATGTATTTTGTTTAATTTCAGATTTTGGTGTGTGCAGTATTAACAAAAGTGACTTCGGAACCGGACCCTAAAAAATATAAACCGGATGATGTAGACAACGATAAAAAATCGGGAACAACTTTAACCGACGATGAAAAGAAATTTTTAAGAGAAGTCGAGGAAAAGTTTGGTGTGAAATCTCAGGTACCCGTTGAAGTAATAAGTAATGCTACAGAGGATAAAACAACATCAACAAAAACAACAGAAAAAACTCCATTACCGGCTGTTATTGCCATCGAAATTGTGAATGATACAGACTCCTCGTCTAAAGGAAAAAGAACTATTGATGCAAACCTTGGATATGGATATCGTACAAACGAAGGATATACTTATACTTATTTTGGAAAACCCAAGCAAGAAGAAGGTAAATTTATGATTTACCCTTACTCGCAACAAGATTCATCGGCCGAGTTCAATGGACATAGTGCTGAATATTCACAACAGCCGTCAGCAAAACATTATCATGCAACAAATGTAGAAATTCAACCGTCACAGGCATTTGAATTGGTATCTGTGAGAGATGAGCATTACAATGGCAATTCAAAATCTGTAGAACCCTCACCAGTAAGCCAAAAAGAAACATCAACAACATTCCCATCGACTCTTTACACAACATACAATGGTGAAGGTCTATCGGGTTTAAGTGGCCACTTTCCCAGACTAATGTCAAATTACTTTGTCGACCCCAAGCAACTTCTGACTAATCCTCAATATCAAAATATTGGTCTAAATCAGGATCATTTGAGTACAAATGGTTTGGATCAAAATAAGCCTGTTGTACCAGTTTTGGTGCTAAGAATACCAAGTTCCTATCTAAAAAATCCTACAGCTGAATTGTATGCAAACTTGCCAAATAATTATCCTCTCTCACATTATTTAAACAATGTCAATCTTCAAGATTTGGTTAATCAGTATTTTAAGAAAAACGGTTATGATTCTGCCCCTCAAGTAATGACGTATCAAAATCCTCAACTTTCAACTTCCATTACACCTACGGCATCTTCTACATACAACGCTGAACCACAACAATATTCAAATCCTCACGTGCAGCCATCGTATACTCAATCCGATTATTCCGGAGTACAATATTCTGGTGTTAAACCGGTTATGGCTAAATATCCTTCAAGTTTTAGTAGGCCAAAATATTTTAGTTCCCGAATTCAATCTCAATATAGCAGACCTGTACAGCAACCCAAATATGAATACCAATATCAATATGTACCTCAAGCCCCGGTCCATACACAAGCTTATTTTGGACAATCATTGCAAAAAAATCCTCAGGTGTCAACTGTTGCTTCTTATGAACAACAAAGTGAACTCGCTGCGCTAGCCACGCCCTCTACCGATACAAGCAGTAACACTGAACAAGGATCTCAGTATTCGGCAAATTATGATGGCAAGATTATTTCCGTTGAGTATGATGGTCACTCAGCATCACACTCTTTACAACAAGCAGAACATTCCAACATAGAAACACCTCAATATGATTTTTCTAAAGAAAATCAGGAAGGATACAGCCCTCAACAAAGCATAAGCCACGACTCTCCAAGTCAATCTTTTTCAGAATACCCGTCTTCTCAACTGGCAGGATATTACGCGCCTAAACAGATTGAATCTACAGAAACAGTAAACGCATATCCATCACATTCACAAAATACAGAACAGGACCAGCAAACCTATTCAGAAGTTAGTGCAAACCAAGGTTACGATTATCCTAAGCCAAGAGAAGAATCATTAAGTAATTCATATGTGATCCCCGAAACGTATGCAAGTAAAGATCATACAATCGCTACTGTTCTACCATTCACCTACAAACAACCTAAAAGACCGAATACTGCCACCGTTCAGACAGTCAGCTATGTAACTCCAGTACCATCATTAAAATATCAATCGCGTTATAGAATAATGGTGCCACAAACTGTATTGAAAAGTCAAGATGAGAAGGTGACATACGTCAATTCGATGCCAATGCACTACACTAAAGTGGGATATTACAATCAAGATTACAACTCCGACGATAATTCAAAATATAGTATTGGAAATTATTACAGTTCCCCGACAATGAAACATAAGTCTGGCTCCTACATCAGAAATTATCACAGTTATCCAAAACGTATGATTCGGCCGGATAGTAAATCTGAAGGGTCAACCATCTCTACACAATCTAAGAAAACAAATGATAAGAAAAAATTATCGGAATAAGCTATTATATATAAGAAATAGCTATTATTTTTTAGTAAGATTCTTAGCGCATTGTGTCTATTGTAAATATAAGTCAATGTGATTAGTGCAAGTTTTGTATAATTATTTGTATTAAGTACGTTTAGTAATTGTAGACATTTAATAAGTCAACAGATGCTATAAAATTTTATTGAGGTGTTTTTTTAAAAAGATACTTAAATGTATTTTTATCACTAAGAATTTATAAAATAACGTCTCAAATGATTGTTAATTTCCTAGTAAAAATTCAATATTATTTATTTATAGGGCTACATAACGAAAAGATATGTAGCTCTTTTAATGTGCAATAATTAAATATATAAGGACGAAAATTGTAAGTGTGAAAATAAATTGTTTCAACAAATACGGTCTTATTTAATAGGGAAACTCTCATAGTAATTTTTTAACAATATCGCCGTGAATTTGTTTACGTGCCAAACAATTGCATATATGAAAATGTGTTTCCTAATAATACTTGTTTTTTTTTGTTTTAAATATTAACATTAAGTTGAACCTTTACCAAAAAGAACATTTTTCATATCAGTAGATATACACCCATAACTAGACACCACACAACGACAGAATTTCGACAGATATACTACAGGATTACATAGTAAAGACTCGGTCATGATGTAAGGAAGGTTCTCCCAACATCATTAGCCAAAAGAAACGAAATTTATAGTTGGATGTATGACCGTAACCCAACCCAGATACTGCAGGGCTCAATAATATTAACCTATTACTGATTAATATTAACCTATGAATCATTGATTGAAAATGACCACTCTTAATTGTTTTCATTTTATATAGTTTCAATGTCATGATTCTCTGTTTGTCTTCCTAAATAACAAAATTTAACCCGGATTATTTATATGTATAGTACATTATAATCTAAATTCAGTATGCATGCTTAAATATCCTATTTAAGAACCTCCAAACTGTCACCAAAAGCTTGACTTTCATGGCTTACGTAGGTACGTAAACCTTGCGACATATGTGCATACATCCATACAAATGATGTTGGAACGGATTGAAGATGACTCCAAGAATGCAAAAGTAAATTCTGCGGAGGCATACCATATTTGTCTTTCAATTTTCATATAGTTTTCTCAAATTCACGAGGAAGCATAACGTAATTATTTTGTTAAGTTAGTTAAATTTTTCTGTAAATGGTGAAACTGAAAACGTGATGTGACAGAAAAGGTTGTCTTCTTTTCGTCTATTGTGTAGTATTTTAGATTGCAGTACTGTCATGGTCACCAAATTATGCCATTAAAACCTATTTAATTAAGATAAATTATTTAAATATCTAAAATATATAGAAACGTTAAACAATTATTGCCATGTGAAATATTCAATAAAATAGTTCTCACTTACATTGGTAAAGTGATTATGAAGAGAGAAGGATTTTTGGCGTAAATGTTAAAAAATTATGTGTTTATAACCAGCATTTCCATGGATCTATTTCAATTAATCTATGAAATATATAAAACGCCTGCGAAATAGTGTGCTTTTTTCGTATAACACATTTCATTACGCCTTCAAAACTACCAGAGATATAGAAAATTCTTATTCGAAAGCATGTCAAAATCATTGTCTTTATTGCAGTGTAATTGTATTAAGCTTGTTAGGCCTCTTACCTTTTTAATTAAGACACTTTAAAGAAAAAAGACTGTAAATAAAAAAAGATTTAATTGAATGTTTCTATGACGAGTATGAACTTTGCACTCAAAAGTTCACAGGCGCTAAATGATATGTAAACCTAGACGTGTACTAGTCGAAGGTGTAGTTTACAAAATTTTAGCGTTTAATTCTACATTCTCCGTATTTTTTCATAAATTTATTTAATAGTGAAATTTTACCTTAACATTAAAACTAAAGAGAAATTTCAAAATATCTTTTCTGCAACTTAGACCCTTAAACGAGATTTTTTTAGAATAAGTTCATTAACTAAATTAGATCAATATAATAAAACGATAGTCGTTAAGCGCCTATGTATTTTAAGCTTTTGTGATGCCTTGTAAAGCGTTTGAAAGTCAAAGGTGAAAAAAAGACCGCCAATTTTAACTTGAATTCATTATCATTTCACTTGACAATACCTAATGACGAATATCATTTTAATTAGTTAGTTGGTTTAATTAATTAAGAACGGCTTAACTCATGTATGATTGTCCGGCTCACACACCAACTAGTTTCGGATCCGTCTTCGCGGTCGCCTCGCGAGGTAATAATGTAAATGCTAAAAAAAGGAATCGATATTACATTTTTCTTAAATTAAAGTCTGTAAAAGTTTTCTTTGTTTCTCTATTACTGGCTTTGGATATTTTACCTGATGTCACGTCATAACGGGTCCAACGTCCATTTCTGGATTTACGAATTTTCAGTAATTATATTTCTGCCAGTTACCTGGCTACAAATCCACACACAATCTTAGGTATTTATAATACAGATATGTAATAATTTTAGATTGAGTATCGTTAGCTGGTACAGTTTCATTGACATTTTACATTGGCGTTAATGTTTACAATCGTTTTGCTCGAAGCTATACCGGGCGTGCAATCTAATAAACAAGATGGTATACGTCCGTTTACCTTCAAGGCGTCGCTAGATTGTACAGATAAATACAGCTTTATACATGAGGAAGTACTTTGATTGCATCCCTAGGCATGATATATTGCTAGACTAAGACAATTAGCAAGGAAATTATTTAAAGGAAGTTGTGTTATGATGTTATCACTTGAAAGTTGCGTGAGATTCACTTTAGTATACTTCGTTATATTTTTTTATGGAAATAAGCAAACGTCATCATCGTCTTGCTCTTTTCCCACCGAAGTACAGTATGTACTACTCTTCTATATGTCCTCGACTGTAGTCCATACTAAAATTGGTTTTGGCTAAGCTTTTACGACTGGCCACCTGCCTGATACCAACTGTCCTCGGGAATCCACCTTCTCATCTCTTCCTTGTTAGAAAAGGGTGATTAGGGTAAAAGGATTATAATTGGGCCCCCGGCACCTCACTTATCAAACGAAACGCAGAAAACTTCTACTTCGCGTGGTACGTGGTCTTTCTCCGGTCGAGCGGATCATTCGTGGAACAGATATTGTTGCGGACTCCACTGATTATATTGTAAAAGCAAACGTGTATGCGCTTTACTAATTGTTCAGTTACAATGCCTTATCACGCGTAATCGATATAAAATGTAGTGTTCTTTTTGTGTTTTATTTGATATAACCCTTACGCTTAGATAAAAGTAAGGATGAATGTAAGGGGCACTTCTTGGCGGTATTCTATGATTCTGTTGTACTTTCCCGGCCAATTCATCTAATATGAAATTCCAAAAAAAGTCGGCCAATTAACTTAGATTGAAATACTAGATTATATAATCTAGTATTTCAATTTAACTTAATCAAAGTTACAATCATTTTCAGTGACGAGCATAAGACAAAAATGCTTGCAAAGCCGTGAGCAACAGTTATTAATAAAAACAGTTTTTTTTTAAGTCAAGTTTGGCAGTCTATATTTATGGGCAGTTGGTGTGGTACAACGTTCAATTTCATTTTAGTCCAGTATGAATATGTCTTAAACAAAAACTATAAATCGTTACAACACTTATTTATAATAGTTTACGTGTTAAACGCTTCTTTTCGATAACGTCTTGACGATTGCTTCTGTCACCGTACTTACGTACGACAAGCTTAAAACAAAATAAGTTTAAAAAAGCTTGTAAAATAAAAACAGTTTTAGTCGAGTCTTTAGTATTTTATAAACGCTAAAAAATGGATTTATTAGTTGCCTTTAAAATGGAATGGTGCATCAAAATATATTTTTAGACTTATTCTATTATAAATTTTTTAGAATTTCAATTTTAATCTGTTTACATTTCAAAAATATGTTTGCCCTCAAAAACAAACTATATTGTTGAAAACATTTATTTATTGAATTAAAGTTTATCGATAAAACCGTTATGATTGCACATCACTATTTGATTTATTGTGTTTCTGCCAAGACTGGACATTGCAACAGCGTCCATGCATAAATAGTTTATGTATGATAGGATCTTCCCTTTCTATTCTATTCGGTTAAATGTTGCAATAGAAAACACCAACACTGCAATTTGTATTTTAAAAAGAAATAAGAATATGTGTATCGGCGTTTTCAGATTGATGTAGCCTGTGTTTCAAACTCACCACTGGCGACTTTATAACGAAAGTTTTCAAAGACATCACATTTTTGTGACCTGCAAACTGATCGACAGCTCATTCGTGGCTCTTCTAATATTAATAGTTATCGCTGTCGCAAAAAAAAAATAGATACCGTAACCGACACGTTATTAACAAAATAGCAATGCTAAAGAAGTAATAGCTATCACCGCTTTTCGTATCGTGAAACCGTGTAATTATAATCTAACAAATAATGAACATACACCATGACTAATGAACTAAAAGTAAAGGCGTTGCTTGAAGAACCTAAGAATACTTGCTCACACGACCTAAACGTGGTGCGTCGATAGCGGGGCAAAGGGTAATATTGTTGAATAGGTCAACGTGTTAGATATTTATCAAACTTTCTTTGTTTATTTTATATGGCAAATACATTAATTACATGGTCCAAGTAGCAAGAAAACGTATATTTGTTTTTCACGTCGTAAAAGACGTTATTTTTTTAATGTTCATTCTACTGAAATGTTATTTCTTAAACTTTTTTTATGTAACAACACTGGTTTTTCTATTGATGAAGGAGCATGCGACCTCTGCGTTACCATGACACTTATGTTAATGAAGATATATGAAAACATCACCTTGTTGAAATTTTTATTTCGCAATATCATTTCAAAACGTCTGTTCGGCCTATATTGTTTAAATCACTGTTGAGAGTTCAAAGAGCGGTCGAACGGTGATAGATTTGGTTCATGATGATAAAATCCCAAATGATGTATCGTGATTCCCTGAACATGAATCGCGATACATCTAATTATCTTTTTAGTACTTTTACTACCACTTTTATATGCGGTACTCTACTTTTGACCATTATCACGAGGTCAGTAGTTCCGGGGGGCGGAAGTCACTTTCTTTTCCTTCTTGATCATCAGTGAATACTGGTTGAATAAGCGTAGGGCGTCTTGCCACTTCACCTTGGTTATGCATATATATATATTTATCAAATATTACTAGTTTAAGTGATCACCAATACAGAAAAGCAACAGCAATATCGAAAAGTTATACAACTATAAGTTGATATAAAACGAAAATAACGATTATAACTGCTTTGGAGGAAATGAAAGCCTAGCCTTAGCTTTTTACATGTACACTGATTGTAGAAATTTTAATATCATTTATCAAGAAATATGTGAGGTCAAGTTAGTTTTTCGTTTGACGTAGGGCTAGCGTAAGATAACACGATTTTTCACTTTTATTAATCTTGAATCGTTTTCAAATGTTTACCGTCCATCACTTATCATAAGGTTACATTATAATTACCAAATCATAATTTCTTTGTATTACATTCTACATAATTAAAAACTATGATTATTTTAACAATGCAATGGTAACATTTGGATAATAAACGAGACTCATTAAAGATCGAATTATCCCGAGAGTAACGTTCGTGTGAAGTAATGGATGCGGGCAGTATGCAGTTATTGTACGGCACACATCGAAGACTGCACGCTTCGCTACCCCCGTATATAAGCCTGGTACAGAGTAGCCTTGAACTTCATTTCACCACGACTGCAACACTCAAGACCATAGGCAACCCTCAAGAATTGTAATAAGTTAATTCAGCGATTGGCAGGATAACGATGTGAGATTGTGTTTGTTATGTTGTGTTAACATAAAAGTTTAGACAACTGTGCTTGGTGGTAACTCGTAAATATGAAACTCATAAACAAAGCGGTAAGTAAAAACAAATATAGTATAGAACAAATAAATACATAGAAGTAAATATTAGAACAGAAAAAAACTATGAATTATTTCTATACTAAAGCTACGAAAAAAAAACAATAAATTAGATTACAATCTATAAAAACGGTTTTTATTTTTAAAATAAAATAATATACTTTTTATCCCCAGTGGTTATTAATTATGTATTATATTTAGTGAACGGGTCATAAGTTCTTCACGGACTAAAACGATTATAATCTAATTAACATCTCCGATCAGCTCATCAGCTTATTACATATTCTGTATCCAATGATATTCGACATTCGTTTAAATTTATCGTTTGATTAAAAATGTAATGAGGCGATCAGTAATGAAAACGTAAGAAAGTATAACTAAATAGATTTATCGTTAAATTCTGTTATATGTATTCGTTTTTCAAAGACCCTATTAGATGTTTCAAAGTATTGCAATACATTGGGAACTGAGTACGAACTACTGTCATTCCAGAGACAGGTATAATTTTATAATAATAGATTAAATTTGAGAAAACCCTTGTGTGTTCCGACTTGGCATTACCATTTGAGGGAATTTTAATGTAAGCCAGTATGGACCAATGACTTTCCATTTTTCGTATTATTAAATACAAAGAAAATTTATACTCACATTTATGGACGGCAATTACAGATTAGATGTTTTTTTTAGCTAATAGTCAACATTTCAAGACAGATATTCCCATTAATAATTAATTAATTTACCATTATGAATTTTATTTGTTTAACATTATCTAAATACTATAAAACTGTTGTAATTAACTATAATAATAGCTGTTAAGTGAGAGTGAATTACGTGGTACATAATTAAATCAGCAGCTGTCACACCAAGATGTGTTAAAAGATATACGAGTACACTATTATAGACGTATACGTTGCAACGTATACGTCTATCACTGTGTCTACTTACTATCACTATGTGTGCTCACTGGATTTTTTAATTTAATATATTGCATATTCTTTTATATATTAAAAGAGGTACAATTGACTTTATTTGACATAATACGGTAGTGAGGTAAAGTTTTTTTGGACATCATTTTGGACATCATCTATTACCTATTAAATTTGTCAAGCTTTCATAAAAAAAACATTAACTTACTTTAACTGCACTTTACTTTTAACTTTACTTTTAACGCTTAAAAACACTATAAACTCAAAACGATGTGATGTAATAAAAGTTTAAACATTCAGAATACTTAAGTATTTTTGAACGCGATTTCAAATATAAACTGTTATAAAATGAATAGAATATTGTTCAGTTTATTTCTTTATTTTATTTAAAAGTTTAAATTTTAATAATATACTTATATTGACATAGAAATCGCTCTCTAAACATGATAAATAATCAATCAATAAGAGAAATTAAGATGGAATTCGTTAAGTGTTCGGAAGTCGTTACTTTCGAATAAGTTAATTTTATAATGTTTTTTCATACCATTATATTTCCTGCTTTAAGAGAACAAGCATCTTGTACAAACATTTTGCACATGTGTGAAGGATATAGGTATACTGTACATGACGATATAATGCTGTACATCTTTATGATATACATATACGGTGCTATAATTTGGGACACGGAAGTAGAACCACAGGGCATGACAGTTACTGCCTTGGTACAGTTGATTGCAAAATATTTGATGATAACAATATATCATGATTGGCTGATTCCCATCACTACATTTGCATATAATAAATACTTAATATTGATAATATTTTTTTTAATTATTCTTTTCATCGTTGATAAAGAAGTTTCTATAAGTTCATCTGCAATTTGTCGCGTCATCATTATGTTCGACTGTACTTATATACGGTGACAAGCGCAGGTCGCTTCGTCGAAAAATTAAGTAAAAATTCTACTTTTGCGTCTCGAACTATGGACCTCAGTCTGGATGGATAATCTCTTTGTGGATAATGATGTATGGATATCATATATGGTATTTGACTTTATGGCATACTTTTTAAATAAGTTATTGTTGTACGTTTGTCATTTATGTATAGCCGTGCTATGTGAACAATGGAAAAAATATATGTACAAATGGTATGTATATACTAAAGAGATATGTACAAATGCTATGTATGTACATAGACTGACCGGTTGGCGCAGTGGCAAGACACTTGCCTTCCGCGCCGCAGGTCGTGGGTTCGATTCCCACCCAAGACAAACATTTGTGTGTATGAACATGTCTGTTTGTCTTCAGTCTGGATATAAAGACCACCGGCGGACGGACAGCAGCGTCCTTTTCTTAGTACGATGGAACATACTGCGATCGCCGATCCGCCTGCCAAGCGTGGCGATTATGACACTTTCCCCCCAATGATGCGATCAATTAGGGGGAGGCCTATGTCCCAGCAGTGGACGATCATAGGCTGAGGTGGTTGTGGTGGTATGTATATACCAAAAGCTATCTATCCCCAAGAGAGTGAAGACCTATATTTTAAATTTTAGGTGCAGAAACTGAAGGTCTGTTTGTTCAGGTTTAGGCAGAAGTAAGAGAATAATATAACTGTTTGAAAGAAAGAAAGCAAAAGGAACTTTTTTCTTCATGTAACTAACCCACCGTACGGAATTATAACGTTAATAACATATTCAAATGTATTGTAATATATATATATAAATGCTATTTTGATTTAGGTGAAAATACGTCAGCGCACAAAGTACAAAAAGTACGTAACAATTTTTTAATTAAAACACTGTTTTAGAATCACAATACCTATATTAGAATTACATTATCTGGTGGTAGACAGAGGTCAAAGCGATATCCGGTGTAAGAAATGGCCGCAGAGACATGAACCATGACTCAAAGCACGACATCGCTCGATTCGAAAGCATTATAACATGCGACTTAATTCATTATAAAGATCACCGACTTTGCGGGCCGACTACCTTATCATAACTATGCAGTAATTAATTATCATATTACTAGCCAGTCAGTTAAGGAAATGTTATGTGAAAAGGAAATAACAGTATTTTGTTTTATTTAAAAAGCATTTTTTTAAATCAATGTATTTGTCTTCAATTTGAAAATTAAAAAAACGTTAGATCTTTATTTTTTTTTTAATTCAAGGGTCAATCTGTCATGATTGTGATCTAACATTGATTTATTTTTATATTTTCGTTTTCGTTTCGTAGTAGTAATTAACATCACACTTTTATTATGTTTTAATTGTTAAATTAACAATAACAACAAGAGTCTTTTCCGATAAAAGAAAGGCATCATATAGACAGGGATAAGGCATTGCGTGTAATTTATTGCACTATAACTGTTCAGGTGTCAATATCTCTGTGACATGGATTGGATACTGATTTATCTAACTGGCTTGTAAGTAATTGAGTGCAATGTTTTTTTAAGTGCATTCATTACATGCATGCAAAGCGTTCGAGTGAAAATGAATCTGTAGTATAATTTATTCTCATTCATCATATCTCTAGGCAATTTTACAATGATTTATAATTAAAAATGCTTTCAATCAAATATGGTTTTGTTGTTTCAATATGTTACTATATTTATTTTGTCGTATATGTTAACGTCTTACTCTATTGATTAACGATGATATAAGGAAAAATACTTAGACTAAAACGAGCACTTTAAAATATACGGATGTTCTTGGTAATTTAATTATTAATTATTATTACAAATAAAGTATTATCGATAGTCATATAAGTATATTTGTTCCAGTTATTTCAAAGTTATTCGAGAAACTAGCATTATTTGACTGAAAGAATAAGCAGTATTTGTATTTTCCATTGAGTCGTGAGCTTGAATTTATAATTGCTAAGACAACACAAATGACAACTAAAACTATCGTAACACTAATGCGGTCATCCCCGGGTCGGACACTTTCTCCAGTGATCTTACGTGATCAAAGTGTAGCTATGCAATGTCCCAATTGGGTGCAATGCCATAAATCTAGTTGTATTACATAATTCCAAAATATTTCCGTTCTACATTTCGACGAACTGGTCTGTGTATATTAACTTCCATGTTTACATTTGCTGGGTCACATGTTTACGCGGCCAATTGGTTTTTATTTACGCTAAATTTCACTATCAATAACCGACGTTATGTAGTTTTATTTGTACAATGAATTAAGGTCACTAAGACGAGTGGTTTTTTCGATGATTATGCTTTTATTCCGAGCGATGTGGTGAGAGTGAACATTGACCTAATGTTGATAGAGTTATACTCCTTAACACTAACTTCTTACAGTGCTACTTAAATGTGTAAAAACTTAGGCTGCATGCACTTGGTTGGTTCAGAATGGTTAATTTCAAAAATCTGTTTAATAGATAATTTAAATTAATTAAATGATAAATTTGAGATAATGTTACGATTGTATTTAGATAATTTCAATGTAAATAGTGTCTTATCGTTTTAAAAATTCAAACAGTCGATAATTGTGTATGTATAATATGAAATTATACAAACATTACGAAGTTTTTATAGAAGATACATGCTGGCTATCACGTCTTTAACAAGTCAAAGTTTCAATTGAGAAATTATGTGTGGATTACAAAAAATATATATAATTATATATATATAT